>JAADWV010000709.1:0-15686 GCA_023336295.1 Pythium folliculosum | reverse complement strand
CCCCCCCCCCCCCCCCCCCATGTCAGAAAGCTCCAGTTCGCGTGTCCTCAAATAGGATGCCTCCTTGATTTATGTAAGCCACGCTAAATCATGGCGTGTTTGTAACTGACTTGGTGAAACGGATCTCCGTTGTGGGAGGCTCCATGCTACAATTGGCATCTCTATCGAGGCGGTGATCGCTCCGTGCCTCCTCCCTGCGCCGCCTCGAACATTCCAAGAGTCACCGCCGGTCGCAGCACCACAGCACAGAAGAACAAGCGCGTGATCTATCTCAATTATGGCTCGCCGCATCTCGCAGAAGCGCAATGCCAAGACGTACGAGCGCCCGGGCCTGAGCGAGGAAGAGATCGAGGAGATCCGTGAAGCGTTCAACCTCTTCGACACGGACGGCAGCGGCACGATCGACCCGAAGGAGCTCAAGGCCGCGATGCAGTCGCTCGGCTTCGAGGCCAAGAACCAGACGATCTACCAGATGATCGGTGACATCGACAAAGACGGCTCCGGCAGCATCGACTTTGAAGAGTTTTTGGACATGATGACCGCGAAAATGGTGAGGCGCGACGAAGACGAATGTGTATGTTGTAACCACTCTGACCATAGTTTGTGTGTATGTCCTTTCAGTCCGACAAAGACTCGAGAGAAGATATTCAGAAGGTGTTCAATCTCTTTGATGATGACCAAACGGGCAAGATCTCGCTGCGTAACCTCAAGCGCGTGGCCAAGGAGCTGGGCGAGACCATGACGGACGCCGAGCTGCTCGAGATGATTGAGCGCGCTGACGCGGATCAAGACGGCGAGATCAATGCCGAGGAGTTCTACGCGATTATGACCAAGAAGACGTTCACATAAAGACGCAGTGAACAAGGATTGCTTGTGTATTTGATATTATCTTGGGAAAGAGGGCAAAGTGCAAACAAAAAACAACACTGTCGTCCGAGGCACGTTGGCACACACACGACTAGATCGCATTTGGCTCTACTGCTCTATGACCGAGTCATTCAGTGCGACGCAGATCACCGCCTTGTGGTGCCCGGTGTAGTGGCGGATGGCCTCGCCCTGGCTGAGATCCCAGAGGCGCGCGCTCTGGTCGGAGGAACACGTGACCAAGTACGACGACACGGCCGAGAACGCGCAGTCCCAGACCCATCGCTGGTGGCCTTGGAGCGTGTGCACGAGCGAGTACTTGTTTTTGTCGTCGAGGCTCCATACTTTGGCGGTCTTGTCGGACGAGCAGGTCGCGAGGAACTTGCCGTTGGCGCTGACTTTCGTCTTGAGGATGTAGGCGTCGTGCGCCTTTATTGAGTGGTGCAGCTCATACCCATCAGCAGGCTTGGGCTTGTAGAAGAACACCTTGCCCTGGTTGTTGGCCGCAACGAGTGCGCTGCCGTCTCGCACAATGTCGACCGAGCGGATGCCCGTCTCGCCGTCGGGAGTGAGGGTGTGCGACATAGCGTTCGCGGTGAGGTCGAACGTGCGCACGCTGCCGTTCTGGTCCGCGACGATGAGCTCCGCCTGGTTCGGGTGGAGCACAACGGAGTTGAGCGGTACGCCACACTCGTAGCTGCGCTGGCAACCTGGCGCGCGCAGGTCCCAGATCTTGACCGTGCCGTCATCCGAGCACGAGAACATCCACTTGTTGTGCTTCTGGAAGCCGACCGACGTGACGTTGCTCGTGTGGCCGTCGTAGCTCGTGATGTGGTTCGGGTTGTTACTATTGATCTCGAAGAGGCGGATGTGCGGGTTGCCCGCGGCCGCGATGTACTTCTTGTCCGGGGTGATCTGCAGGCAGTTCACTTGCTGCGCTCCGCGTGGCCACGTGAGTCATTCAAGCACACAGCTCCAAAAGCGAGGGGGAGCATTTCCTTACCGAGTCGGCGTACTTGACCGTGCGGTTGCACGTGCCCGACGCGGCCTCCCAGAAGCGGATCGTGTGGTCATAGCCCGCCGTCGCCAGCACCACGCCGGCCATGTTTGCCCTCTCTTTGGAACTCTGGTCGATGATGCAGGAAGAGGTGATCGAACTCAAAAATTGCTAAATTGAAAACAAAGTGCCTAAAGATGCATATATAGACGATTAAAATATCCAAATTACGTGTAATGACACCGCTTCTTCCGTCCTTCCTCGACCCAGACACAACAACAACACGCCACGCACACGAAGTAGGGTTCGGCAGAACCCAGGATAAAGTGGTTGACTGGGTGGGTGTTCGAAAAATTTGGAATTTGGATTTTGGGTGTTGGGTTATTTGGGTCGATATTTAGATCAAAATTTGCGTTTTCAGTCCTATGTTATGTGTCAATTTGGAAACGATTCCAATAATTTGATCATTGCGTGTGTATTTCTGTAAATAATGCAATGGTTCCCCGCTAAACGTCTGTTTTGCGACCCGATTTTTTTATGGGGAAATCCCTTTTCGGAGCCGTAATGTTAAAATAATTCGGAATCGGAGCCGTTTTTTACCCCCAATCTAACGGCAATCGGACGGCACTAACATACTGGTTTAAGATTCACACTAGCAAATGAGCAACGATGTGCCATGCCTTGTGCGATGTATAGCCCGTTGCCTTTCGTAGCCCTTTCGTAGCCTGTAGCCGCACCGTAATCTATAGCCTTTCACAGGAGGAGTGACTACGTCACCGTCTTCAGTGCTCCGCAAAGAGCTTCAGAATGCCAAGCTCCAGGAGACTTGTTGTTACCGAGCCTGCACTGTCACCCAGGTGCAAAGCAATAAAACTACCCCAGAGACACGAGTGTTGGTTACAGCTCAGCTACTAGAGCTACTCGTTACACAAGAGCTACATAAGGCGTCAGGCCACATAAAGGCTACGGTAGGCTACTGGCTACACAAAGGCTGCACGATACGTTTTGCTCTCAACCGACGCCTTCTGAGCACCCAAAGCGTCTTATTTAACCTAAATAAGTAGTTAGTTGTCGTCTATTGCTCCTGTTGCTCAATGAGGGGGAAAACGGCACCGTTTCCGAATTATTTCTAAAAAACGGCTCCGAAAAGGGATTTCCCCTTTTTTATTTGCTGCTTGGGTGGGACTTTCGTTTATTCCCAAAACCCAAATTCTGGGCAAAAGCTGCCGAACGCTGACACGAAGGACGCCAAGAGTTCAGGGATGAAGTCGTACGTGCTGCTCGCGCTGTGCCTGTGCGCGTCAGCGATGAGCGCCACCGCCGCCAACACAGAGACGCCGGAGTTGCATCTGCGGTCATTGCGAGACCAGGAAGCCAACGCGCAGGCGCAGCCGACAACGAACGGCCCCGTCGTCGACAGCGAGGCACAGCGCGCGCCCGGCCGCGCGGTCCACCGTGTGTACGACGCCGTGACCGGCTTGTACTGTGAGCGTGTGGGCGACTGCCACGTGTGTCCTGCCAGCGAGAAGGTGAGGTGGTGTCGCGATAACGCGTGGTTGGTTCTGCGCCGCCTAACGTTCTTTCATGGCATGCGTCGCTGTAGGATGGAGTCTCTTGCCGCGAAACAGGCCATCGCCAAGAGCTGAGCTGCTTCAAGAGCGACACTGTCGATGCGAACGCGCCGGACGCTGCGAAGGAACAGCGTTTCCAGTCGTGCGAGCCCGTCGAGCGAGCCCACCCCGCGCTACGAGTGTTGACCTTCGAGGTAAGGAGAGCAATTCCCAGAATACGGTCTGCACTTATCGAAGCAATTCCACGATAACTGACTACTCGTTGCTTGAAGTTCTTCATGGCCTTGATTCTCGCGGGCGCATTCACGCTGCTCAAGCGAGAGCGGCGCAAGCACCTGAGTGCGTTTGACCTGCGCAAAGACCCTCGGCAACGATCGACACTTTTGGGCGATAAGAACGCGGATTAGACAAGAGGGCACACCCTCCCGTATTGTCAAATATACACAAATCTAGCATCCCATCAGTCTCTCCCGTCTCATCTCTTCTCATCGCGTGTCGGCAGAAACCAGCGCACGGAAACGTCGCTTACTTCCTCGCCTTCTTGGCTGCCTTGTTGGCCTGCGCCTCGTTGGCCTTCGCACGCTTCAAAAAGATACCCTTGAGCTTCGGCAGCATGGGTGGGGCGTCCACACGCTCACCAAAGCGCACGCGCTCAACACCGTCGAACGTGTCCTTCTTCACGGTGCCCGTGGCCTGGTACTGCGCCTCGTACCTCTCCTGGTCCGTCATCTTGCGCTGCTTCTCCTTCTCCTTCTTCTTACCCAAGAACCTATTGAACCACACAGATCCTGTCAGTCACGTTTCTCCCATCCACACTGCAATGGCGCTGTCGGAATAAGAACGCACTCTTTACGCTTCTCGGACTTCCGGCGCGTCTTCTTGGACTCCTCGTAGATCACGCGCTTGACCTCGACGTTGATGCGCTTGTTGAACTCCTTCATGCTCTCCCCCTCGCGGATCGAGCCCACGGCCTCGAGCTTCTGGGTCTTGGTCTTCTTGCCGTTCTTGCTGGTGCCATCGCCTCCCACCTCGGACGTGCGGAGAACGAACTGCTCGATGGCGCGCTCGTCGAGCGCCTGGCGCTGGCGCTTCTTCGAACGCTTGGACTGCACGGGCGCGAGGTCGTACGCCTTGGGCTTCTTGCCGTTGTCGCGCGTGCCCTTGAAGAACGGGTCGCACTGCTTGAGCTTGCGCTTGGACGCCACACGCCCCATCTTGGCTTTCGGTCTCTTGGTCAAATGCGATGGAGCTACACTGGCTGGATGGGAATGGACTCAGACGCTTCTTTCTCTATAGCAGTCTGAGTAGATTCTATACAAGAGAGTTGTGTCTGATACAATTTTCTGATCGGCTGATCCACCTGTGACTCCCGGCGTGGGTGTGAGAGTCCAACACAACGGTGAGGCGTCGACCGCCATTCTCCCCGGTATGTTCATCTTCTCTCTCTCTCTTCTCGGGAGACGACGACGGGCGCCATGGCGCTGGAAAAGGGACACGGCTCGGATGCGTTCTCCATCACGGCGCCGCAGCTCGCGCGGCTGCTGAGCCAATCGCGCGATGACGACGCAGGCAACGGCATGCGGCCATCGCCGTTGGAGCTGCTCCGCGGACGGCGTGGGCTCGAGCGCGCGCTGCGCGTGGAACTCTCGCGGGGCGTGGACACCGCGTCCGTGGCGCAGCGACGCGCGTGGTTCGGACGCAACCACGTGGAGCCGCCGACGCGCCGGTCGCGCGCGCGCATCGCGCTCCGCGTCGTGTTCAAGGGCGAGGCGCCAACAGTGCTGTTGTTTCTGCTCACCATTCAGCTCGTGAACAACGCATTTGTTCAAGGTGGCAGCTGGGGCGAGAGTGCGTGCGTCGCCGCGCTCGCAGTCGGCCTCACGGCCATCAAGTTCCGCGTGGCCGCGCAGAACGAGCTCCGCGCGAGACAGGTCTTCGAGGCGCAGGACGACGATGGCGTGCGCGTGTGGAGAGATGGCGTCAAAGCGCGCGTCGTACGGGGCGATTTGGTCGTCGGAGATCTCGTGCAGCTCCAGGTGGGCGATATTGTGCCCGCCGATGGCGTGCTGGTCGACGTGGAAGAGCCTGTGGCCATTGACGAGAGTGCGATGACGGGCGAGTCGGCCCTCGCGACGAAGAGCGAGTTGGTGGCGGGGAACGACGCGATTGTGTGGGCAGGCACGGCGATCCAGCGCGGGCGAGGGCGCATGGTGGTGCTGTGCGTCGGCGAGCACACGATGGAAGGGATGGTGCTCAACCTCGTCAATGGGCGCCGCTTGGCCACAGAGGGGGGAGAGATGAACACCGACTGCGAGGTCTACGCGAAGCTCCAGTCGCCCTCCGCTCCCGGCAAAGTGTATGTTGCTACACGTCAAGGAAGCCTGGAGGCATTCGCCAAGAAGCACCGCGCAATGCAGATTGAGCGGGGCATTGAGACCAAGAATGCCACCTCTGTCAAGCCGCCATTCTTCGAGCAGATCGAGTCGCTGGAAAACAAAGTATTCGGGCTGGCCATCGTTGCGGCGATCGTGGTCTTGATCACGCTCGTCGCACGTGCCTCGAAGGAGGATTTTCGCGAGTCTGGTAGCTCAGTCATCCAGGGGAGTCTGGTGATGGCAGCGACCATCGTGGTGTTGGCGTCCGCCGAGAACATTGAACTCGTGTGGGCCAGAGCCCTAGCCGTCGCGAGCCGGGAGCTCAAGGCTGACGGCGTGCTGTTACAGCAGTCGCTGGCTACGGTCACTGCCGGCAGCGTGAGCGTATTGTGTACGGACAAGACGGGGACACTCACGACCTCCCAGATGCGCGTTCACGGCGTTTGGATGGCTCCGGACGGCGATGATCAACAGCTTGACCATACAGGCGCTCGTTGCGATAGCGCACGTGTCAAATCGTTGAAGCTGCTCGCTCGCCAGATACTTCGAAGTTCTCTGTCTGGTCCTGTCGCCGACCCGAAGTCGGCGGACTTCACGGAACGCGCGCTTTTCGAGTTTGCACACGCTCAGCTCCAGCCTTCGCTGAACGTGGGCCTCACGAACAAGGTTCGTGTCTTGCCCTTCACGAATGATCGCAAGCGGAGGACAGTCGTGGTGATGGATCCAGCTGCGGAAGGCTACTTGGACGTCATGACTCTGGGAGCGCCGGATGTTGTGCTTCCCCTTTGCTCCAGTATTCGCGTGACGGATGACTGCATGAAGCCGCTCGATGGGACGGACCGCGACGCTATCTTTTCTAAAGTTGTCGACCACTGGGCGAAGCAAGGGAGCCGAGTTCTCTGCTTTGCATCCCGACAGCTTCCAATTCCCAGTGGTGAAAACGGCGATTGGGTGCGGGTTATACCCGATGAAGCGATTGAGACCGAGCTGACGTGTCTTGCCGTTGTCGCGCTTGAAGATCCCGTACGGCCCGAGGCACCACAGGCCGTGAAGACGCTTCAAGATGCAGGCATTTCGGTTTGTATGGTGACGGGTGACCATCTCTCCACGGCAATTTCCGTCGCCCGAGAGTGCGGCATTCTACGCGACGACATGGTGTGCGAAGACGGGTTGACCGCCATGGACGCCGGCATGTTCCGCGAGCTCGTTATGGATGCAGACGGCAACATCAAGCAAGCCGAATTCGATCGCGTGTGGCCGCAGCTCCGCGTGCTCGCGCGTGCGACCCCCGCTGACAAGTTCCTCTTCGTCGACGCACTCAAGGCGACGACGCTGCGCGGTCGCGAGTGCGTGGCCGTGACCGGGAACGGCACCAACGACGCGGCTGCGCTCCAGCACAGCGACCTGGGCGTCGCACTGGGTGCGTCGGGCACAGACGTGTGCAAACGAGCGTCCAAGATCGTGCTGCTCGACGACAATGTGCTGTCTCTGGCTCGTATCGTCGCGTGGGGCCGTATGGTGCAGGCCGTGGTCCACGAGGCGTTGATGCACCAGCTGATCGTCATCACCGTGGTGTTGACGGTGTCCCTCGGGGCCTGCCTCCTGGGCATCTACTCGCCGCTGGACGCAACCCAAGTCGTGTGGACCAAGCTCTGCATGGACGTGCTGGCATCTTTCGGCCTCAACGCTGCCTCGCGCGTGAAGGTCCGGAACGAGGCCATGACGCGGCCACCGCTGCGTATCGACGCACCCGTCGTCACACTCCGATCGTGGCTGTACGTGGCCGCCCACGCCACGCACCAGCTCGTCGTGCTGCTCGTGCTGTTCTTCTTGGGCCACGCGCTCTTCGGCGTTCCCTCAGGCCAGGCGCGGCTCGCGAGACGCCAGGCAGAAGCCCCGCCAGTGCACAACGCGACTCGCGCACTCGGCGTCCACGGTCTCGAGACGGCCTCGGCCAGCAACTCCCACGCGCAGCAGTACGCGCAGGCGCCCTCGAGCGTCCACTTTACGCTCGTGTTCAACACGTTTCTCTGGATGCACCTCTTGCTGCTGCTGCGACGGCGCCTCGTCCAGCGCGGCGCGTCGCGGAGCTTCCTAGTCGCGTGGCTCGCGCTAGGCGCCGCGCAGGTCGCGATCGTGCAGCTCTCCGGCAACGGCTTCAACTGCGCGCCGCTGAGCCTCGTGCAATGGATCGCGAGCTTCGCGATCGCGGCATCCTCGCCGGCGCTGGACGCCCTCATTCGCCGCCGTCACGGGGACTCTGGACTTTTGTGACCACCGAACTGAGACCGCAAGAGCGTGAAGACACAAACTGCGACCTTGAAGACGCACAACATATGCGTGGGAGGGAACAGATTCCCTCCCCCTGACATCCCACTCTTGCCTTTGTTCGTCCCTTCCTCCCGACAGTTGGGAGAGTTTTAGTTGGCCAACGGTGTGATTCACGCTGGAGGCAGACTGAGTGTCCGTGTCCAACGCACCCCCCACACGGCACCTCCCGTCGCTTGTGCTTCTCCCTGGACGTCAAAGTCCAGAAAAACGCACTCGTGGTGTGTTGGATTTGTGCCGCGCGCACAAAACCAACCAGCACAAAACCAACAAATCCAGCATGCATCACCTGGTGATGACGATCGTAAATGACCGCCAGGCCGACGAGGCCGCGCGCGCGCGCCCGTTCGCCGTCACGGCGCCGCAGCTCGCGCGTGCGGTCGCGCAGCACGCGACGCGGTCCGCAGTGGACCGCCTGGGCGGCTGGCGCGGGCTCGCGCGCGCGCTGCGCGTGGATCTGGCGCGCGGCCTGGACGACGGCGACGCCGATCTGGCAATACGACGCGCGTGGTTCGCGCCGGACGAGAGAGAGAAGGAAACGAAGAAGAAGAACCGGCGGCTGTCGGACGCGGCGCGCGGCGCTGAACGTGCTGTGGGACGACGCGCCGACGGCCACGCTGTGGCTCGTGGCGCTCGGCGCGGGCGTGTCGATCGGCGCCAGCGCTATGGTGAGCGAGAGCGGCGCGGACGACTGGAGCGAGTGCGCGTGCCTGATGCTGCTGGCGGCGCTGCTCACGGGCGTGCGCGTCGCGGCCGAGTGGCAGCGCCAGCAGCAAGTGCGCGGCCGGCTGGCGGCCACCGAAGCCACAGAACCGGAACAAGAGGAGGAAGAGACGCCACACTGTGTGGACGTGCTGCGCGGCGGCGAGCCGACGCGGATCGCGCGCGACGCGCTGTGCGTCGGCGACCTGCTGGTGCTGGCCGCGGGCGCCGTCGTCGTGGCCGACGGCGTCGTGGTCGAGCCGCCGAGTCCCGCATACGGCGTCGTGCGAGTGAGCGAGAGTCGGTTGTCCGGGTCGCCCTGGACGAGCTACAAGGCGTCCGGAGACGTGGTGCTGGCTGGCGCGCGCGTGGTCGAGGGCGCGGCGGTGATGCTGGTGCTGTGTGTTGGTCGGTTCACGATGGCGCAGCAGCTCGCAAGGCTCGCGGACCCGGAGAAGAGCATGGAACTGGAAAACGGCGAGGAGTTCTACAACGACATGTACCGCCTGGGTGCGCCGGCAACCGAGGCGACGGCTGTGGATAACATACCGGATTCCATCGCCGAGGGGTATGCGGAACTGCCCGGCACACCGCTGGTAAGCAGCGGTGAGGGAGCGCGGCGGAGAGATCGCGAGACCAAGACGGCAAGGAGCAAGAAGAAGCGGAGACCGTCCATCGCGCGTGAGCCTCCACCTATCGCAAAGCGCGCACAGTCGCGGTTCCACGCACAGGTGCTGCGTGTCCAGAAGCTGCTGGCCCGTGCTGGTTGCGTCGCCGCGCTCGTCTTGCTCGCCGTGTTGATCGTGATCCACTTGCGCACACCGGAGAACGATCCGAGCGAGGTCGAGGAGCCCACGGATACGAATCGCACGACGCCGATGCCCAACAGCCGCGACTCGTTCAACGCGGTGGCCGAGGCCATGCGCACGGTGCAGCGGCAAGATCAGCGCTCCCAGGAAGCCTGGAGCAACCTGTTTGTCATGGCGATGAGCGTGGCGATGGTGACGTCCACCGAGGGCGTGGTGCTCGTGATCACGGTCGCCATGTCGGCGGTCGTGCGCAGTCTCAGCGCCCACGGCGTCCTGTTCCGCGACGTGATCGCCGCCGAGAGCCCCGGCTCGATGACCGTGCTGTGCGTGGAGGCGACCGGCGCGCTGACGACGGGCGACGCGGCGGTGGTCCACGTGGTCGTCGCGGCGATCGCACCAGAGAACGCGGCCGTGCCGGAACCGGCGTTTGTGGACATCGCGCCACCGTCGTTGGATGCCCACCACTTGGTCACGTTCCATCAGCTCGCGAGATGCATCGTGCTGACCGCGTGGCACGGAGAGGACGACGCTGTCGACCGCGCGCTGCTCCAGTTTGTCGAATCTCGAGGTGGTGACGCGGACCAGATCCGATATGGGGACCTGGGCAAGCACAACACCCACGCGTTGCCGGTCACGGATTCCCGTACGTGGACGTCGGTCGCTGTGTTCGAGCAAGACGGTCGGCTCGCTCAGGTAATGGCGATGGGGGATGCCGAGAGGCTGGTTACGAGATGTGCGACGATCCGCCTAGTGGATGGCATCGTGACGCCGATTGGCGTCGCCCAACGCGAGGCGCTCGGCCGCCACGTGGCGCGGCAACGAGAAGCGGGCTGTCGCGTGGTGTGCGTCGCGTACCGAGAAATGACCGGGAGCGGCGTATCGATGGCACAGATGGGCAACCACGAGGTGACTGCATCGCTCGACAAGGACATGACGCTGTTCGCGTGTGTCGCGCTTGAGGAGGTTGTACGGGAGGACGCGGCCCGTGCCGTGAAGTTGGTGCAGGACGCGGGCGTTGCTGTCGTCCTGGTGACGGGCGGCCCGCTTTGGCCGGCTGTGCGTGTGGCGCGTCAGTGTGGGATCCTTCCCCGTAAATTCTCCTCGGTGGACGACTCTGCAGATGGCTCACGAGCAATCGACAGCGCCGTGTTCCGCGAGCTCGTGATCGACACCAGTGGCGAGGTCAAGAAACCCGAATTCGACAAGTTGGGATCCCAGTTGCGGGTGCTGGCCCTCGCCTCGCCAGCGGACAAGTACCAATTTGTGAAGGGCCAGCAGGCGAGTGGACATCGTGTTGGATTCCTAGGAAACGGCGACGAAGATGTGTTGGCGTTCTGTGCGTGCGACGTGAGCTTCGTGATGGGCGCCCACGCCGCGCGGGAGACGTATCGCGCCTCCAAAATCGTGTTGTTGGACGGCACTCTCGAGTCACTAGCGCCGGCGATAGCCTGGGGGCGCGTCGTGCGAGCTCGACTCGTCGAGTTTACGCAGCTACAGATCACCACGGTCGTGGTCGCCGTGGCGTTTCTAATCGTTGGGTCCGTCACCGAGCGTGTGGCGCCCCTCGCGGTCCAGCAGTTGCTGTGGGTCCACATGCTTCTCGTGTGTTTCATTTTCTCAAGTCGCTCGAGTAGCAGGAGCGTACTTCATCAACAAGAGCGTGGGGAACCAAAGAAAGCGCCGAACAACCACGACAGCGCGTCACGATTGCTAGATCCACGAGCGACCACGCGGATTGTGAGCCAAGTCGTGTATCAGCTCACGGTGCTTATCCTGCTCTTGCACCTCAGCCCCGACATCTTGATCCGACAGAATCGGTCGTCCTCTTCAGAGCAACCTCGGAGACTCCGAGCGAGCGAGCTTCTACCTCCCGGCGCGCAGCCCACCGTCATGAGCCCAAATTCGAAGGCGGTGGTGCCGTCGGTGCTGAACGGCCTCGGTCAGGGCGGCACCAAGACCACGCCTACGTCCACCACACGCACGCTCGTCTTCAACGCGTTCGTGTGGATGCATCTCTTCACCCAGATCGCGTTCCACGCGAGCGAGCGGCTGCCTCAAGACAACACGAGCCGGCGCGTCTACGTAGGCTCTGCGGTCTTCGCCGCGTTGCAAGTCGTCTTCGTGCAGGTGGCAGGCGAGTGGTCCGCTTGCAAGCCGCTCAGCGCCGTCCAGTGGGCTGTGTGCGTCGCACTAGGTGCGGGGGCGCTGCTGGTCGACTATGTGGCTCGTAGGCTCCCGATCTCCTCATTGTGTGCTGGCGGCAGGAGCTTGAGCTCTCACGGAAGGTCTCGTTGATCTCCGTCCACCTTCCGTCAACTTGCACATAAAAGAGACATAAACAGCTTTTTTTCCTCGCTCCGTAGAGTGGTTTTTGATGAATTTACGGTCGCAACCGCTAGTTTTCGTTTTACATTTTTAGGTTAATCGTCGTTTTACGTTGTTGTTCCACGTCACATCCAATACGAGCTCCGCGCGGGCGGCACTTCGTCGTTCTCTACGTCTCTGTCAATCTCTCTCTCTCTCTATCTGCCGCACAAACTCACGCGCGCTCGTACGAGAGCGTGGACTGCGCGAGCGGCTCCCACGCCGCGGGCGCGTCAATGTACTCGGCCATGTCGGCGTCGTTGGGCGGCGCGAACGCCATGGCGCAGAGCTTGGCGTCCGCAGTCACGCTGCCCTCGACCACGAAGCGCACGCGGAGCCGCGACGGCGCCACCAGCGCAAACTGCATGGCCACGCGCGTGCGCAGCAGCTCGCGGCGGCCGTCGGGCGAGAGCCGGCTCTCGGCCTCGGTGGGCCACTGCATCGCGCGCACGACCAGTGTCGTACTCGTTGGGTTCGTCCCGGCCGACTCGCGCCACGCGCGGTGCGCGACCAGCAGGTGGCGCCGCGTGGGCGCGAATGGGAAGTGGTCCACGGGCACGCGCGCGACTGGTGCGTGCGTGTCGAGCTCGATATGGAACGGGCTCGCGCTCGCCACGAGGCTGTTACCCAGCGTGAGCGTGAGCCGCGCCGCAGTCTCCACGAGCCGGTACGTCTGCGACTCGTAGAGTGCGAGCTGCTGCGGCAGCCAGGGCATGGGCGCCCAGCCCAGCGCCGCTGCGCGCGGCTGCGTCGCGAGGTCCAGCTCGTCCAGCGACGCCTGCAGCAGCCGCCACTCGCCCGAGAGCGTCGCGCTGTGGTGTAGACTGGGCAGCGGCAGCGGCACCGGTGAGAGCGCGAACGCGCTGGCCGCGCGCACGGCCTCGTAGTAGCCCTTAAAAAAGTCCATGAACGGGTACTCGTCGTCGTCGTCGTCGAAGATCGCGACGTCGCGCCACCAGCGCTCGCGCGCGATCTCGTGCTCGGCCAGGCGGAGCAGCGCCACCAGTGGCGACGGCGCGTCGTGGCTTCCGTCGTACTGATTCTGCTGGAGCACGGCGGCGATCTGCTCCTCGACGCGCGGCAGCACGAACGCCAGCATGTCCTCGTACAGCGTGACCAGGTGCTTGCAGCGCCCCTCGTCGTGGGGCGGCGCGGCAGCGGACGACGCGTGGTCCCGGCTGCCCCGAGTGAGCTCGTGCATCTTGGCGCGCACGCTCACGAGGAAGCTGCTGCGGTGGATGAGCTGCGCCGCCACCGCGAGGAGCACGTCACACAGCCGCGCGAGCGCCGGCTGCGTCTCGCGCGCGATCCGCGCCGTGGCCGCGTGGCCCGTGGTCGGCAGCTTCCAGACGATCTCGTAGGCGCTCGCGTCTCCACCGCTGGCCACGGGGCGCAGTCGACTGGCGATCGCGAAGACCGCGCCGAGCGCGTGGGCCTGTGCGACGAGGTCCCAGTCGCCGTCCGGCGCGATCTCCGCCAGCAGCGGGCCGTCGTGCCACGACGGCAGCTGGTTGTCGCCCGCCGTGCGCGTCGACGCATCCGCCGATCGCGTGCGCTTGCGCCTCGCGTGGTGCGCACTCGGCGTCGTCGGCGACGGCTCTGGCCGCAGCGCCATGAACTCGGAGGCTGGCACCGCCGACGACGCTGACACTGATCGTGGGAGCCCGCGCGGCGTGCTGAGCTGGAGCTGCATCATGTCGGCCACGGGCGTCGTGACGATCGCCGACGGGCGATGATGGTGCTGGTGGAAGTGGCTCAGCGTGAGCGGCGGCACGGAGACCGTCGCGAGCGACGGGCGGAACGCCGGCTCGGTCGGGAACGCTGGGAACGGCGGCGGCGCCGAGTTGAGCAGCGAGTCCATGCTCATCATGCCGCTGCGGGACGACCGCACGGGCGTCGTGGTCGCGTGGGTCGCGTGCGCGTGGGTCGTCTCGTCTACGGGGAACGTGCGCGAGCGCGGCTCCCGCGTCGCGAGCCCGTGCGTGTGCGTCGAGTAGTAGTCGGTCTGCAGCGACGCCGAGCGCGTGAGCCGCTTGCGGTCGGGCTCGGCGCCGTAGTGGCGCACGAACGGCTGCTCGATGGTTGCGGTCAGGGTGGACGCGCGCGAGAGCCGGCTCGAGAGCGACGGCAGCACGTCGCCGCCGCCACTGGACGTCGCCGGCGCGAACGCGCCAAAGCCGAGCCCGAGGTCGAACGAGGACCGCGACCGCAGCGTCGGCAGCGTCCCCGAGGACGTCGCGGCGCCGCCGTCAAAGCTGTCGACGCTGAGCCGGTCGTCGTCGTGTCCGGCGCCCGGATGCCGCGGCGAGGACTGCGGGAGCGAGAGCTGGTCGTCGCCCGAGACCGAGTCGGCGAGGCTCTGCATGGACGGCGAGCTGCGGAACGTCTTGCGCGCCTTGCGCGAGGACGAGATGCGGAAGGGCGGCGAGCCGACGCTCGTGACGCACGTGAGCGCGTCGCGGTCGTCGTCGCCGGCGAAAAAGTAGACGCGGAAGACGTGGAGGTTCTTGCAGTTGAGCCGCGAAGACTGCCAGCCGTAGTGCCAGGACGCGCGGTTGCCGTTGAGGTGGAACCGCGGCCGCGCGGCCCCGGCGGATGCGGATGCGGCCACGGGCGTGCCCCGGAACCAGCGGCCGAACGGGTTCTCCGACGACTTGAGCTCGCGGAAGAGCTCGCGGCGCGAGTACGTGTGGCCCGGCAGGATCGGCCGGTCGCTGGCGCTGGCGTCCAGAGACGAGGTGTCCGGAGAAGGCGCGGCGTCCAGGTCGTGGTGGAGCTGGTTTGTAAACTCGGCGGCATGGCGCGCGCTGGGCGATTTGGTGGCGGTGGGAGTTGACGCAGGGTCGGAGCTATTGGTGGTCGCGCCGTGTGGGGACTTGACGAGCTCCTCGAAGCGCCCAATCGCGACCTGCGCGTCCGGCAGCGCGCACTCGACGACGAGCCCCGAGCCGCAGAAGCTCTTGGGGTTGTGGCCGCCGCAGCAGTGCGGGAAGCAGCGCAGGTTCTTGTGGCCGCTGGCTTTGTTGGATCTGGTGTTGTTTTAACGAGACGACCGAACCCAGCGATCCGGGGTTGGACGCAATCCAGAGAACACACGAGATGGTCAGTTCGCAGTGCGTCACGGAGGAGAACACGGAGGGAGGGGTGGACGCACGCACCTCAAGTACTCGGTGTTGAAGAGCCCCTGGTCGCACTGCGAGTGGACGAACTGCCCGGCGTTCGCATTGGAGGAGGAGGACGCCGAGCGCGAGACGTCGATCACTGGATGGAACGAAACCCCCGGATCCGGAGACAACGAGGTCGCCGGTGTGGGGCCCGCGTGGTGGTGGAAATCGTGCTGGTTGGCGGGTCGCTGGAACGCCCACGCATGATCAAAACGCGGATCCGTGCTGGATCCGTGAGACCGTGGCAGTGGGTCGCGGCTATCTCCCCTCGAGGCCTCCGCGTGTGAGTCGTCGAACGGGGATCTCCACGACGCCATCCCCGAGGCTTCGTCCTAAAGCGAGTCGCTGGAATCCAACGACGCGAGCCAGCATCCACCGCGCGTGGGGGCAGACCAGCAACGGTACAATCGCGAGCGAGAATGCGAGCGATAAGCAAGCCCAAAGCCCACCGAACGAGACCGGGGTCTGGACAAAATCCAGCGTGTGACGTCGGACTGGGGGGGGGGGGGGGG
>JAADWV010000708.1:0-15691 GCA_023336295.1 Pythium folliculosum | reverse complement strand
TCTTGCGCCGCATGAGCGCCAGAATCATGTTGCTGTCGCCGATGACAGACAGCGGGTGCCAGTTGTTCCTCACCGCGGCCCGGAGGCCGGTGATGAGTCCTTGGAACTCGGCGGTGTTGTTGGTGGTCTTCCGGTGGACAAAGGACATTGCTGCCACCCAGACCAGCTCGAAGCCGTCTCTGACGCGGACGATGACAGACCCGCTGCCCCCTGGGCCCGGGTTACCGCGACTCCCGCCGTCAAAGAAGAGAAGAAAGTGGTCCGACGATAGCCGCACACGCGGAATTGCTGTGTCGCGACCTGCGCAATGTCGCGCGATGCACCGAAGAATCAACCGGTCCAACCGGGCCGTCTCCTTGGATGCGTTCCAGTCCTGGAGCACGCCGAGGCGGTGAGTCCATCGGACCAGGATCGAGGCCAGTCGGTCTGGGCAGATCGGAGGCTCGTTGTACACTGTCGTAGACACGAGGTCGGCCCAGAGGCAGCGCGGAAGCCATCTTTGAAACCAACTTGCTTGATTCAACACACACACACACACACACACACACACATGCGACGAGCCCGAAGGCGTTGTTCCTTCCCCGTCCAGTACTTCACTAGTGCGCGTGTCGATACGATCGACCAACCCGAAGACCCGTTCGGCCAAATCCAGGAAGCTAGAAACGCCGGGGGCAGTCTCCCTACCGGGCGGTCAGGGGCCCGGTCTAGGTATTTTCGTACCACCGTTGTGATGGATTGCTGCACATATTCATGCGGTCGTTTCGAGATCGCGATCAAAAGGTCGCAACGACGAACTGCGTCCATTCCCAGCCACTGGATTCTTGCTCCGCTTGTGTTCAGCGGCGGCTCAAGAGACACATCCCGCAGGCAACTCGGCAAAGACCACCCGAGCTCGAGGGTACACTGAGTACCTACAGTATTGTGATGTGTACCTACCTACAAGCGTTCGGCTTCCAAAGTGTACAGCTCGAACCGTATGTGCCGAGTGCCCCCATCTCCCTTTCCGTCCCCACGAAGACTCAGCATCGGTAATCAGTCATGGGGATCGCACGCGACGGAGCACTCCAAGGAAAGGACGCCGTATGGGAGAGCTCTCTTCGTCTGGTCTTCTTGCAGGCCTCATTGCGCGATTCACCGCCTGAGTGACGAGTCGTGGGCCATGAATTGCCCAGGAGCCCTCCCAGCCACTCCTAAGCGGAGAGCGGCGCGCAAGCAGTCCGACCCCAAGACCAAGCTGCCGCCGGCGGTCGCCCACGAGCTGGACGTCGCCCGTGCCGCGCGCATGGGTATCGACATCTCGTACATGCTGCCGGGCGAGCGCTGCAAGTACCCGAGCAAGTTTTGCTGCAACATCCGCGCGCGCAAGTCCACGGGCAAGCTGCATCGCTTCTGCGAGGACCACCGCTTCCGCGCCAACGTCAACCAGAAGCGCTGGAACAACGTGCGTCGCCGCCACGAGCAGGTGCAGCAGCAGCTCGTCGATCCGGTGCTCTCAAGTCAAGACGAGTCGCTTTGGACGGAAGAGACGGCGGCCTTCTTCAAGTTGGAGCTACCCGAGGTTCAGATGACAGATTGGGACAGCCGGTGTTCGCCCAGCTCGGTGGCTGCGAGCTGGCCGACCGCAAGCAACGAGCTCACCGACGACGAGATCGACGTGCTCGTCGCGATGGTGCTGAACGACGAAACCATCATTACGCCTTCGTCGACGGCGTCGGCCGCCGCCGCGTACTGGACGTGGCATCCACCGACAGATGCGGAGACCTCGGCAGCGTCAGTCCAACAGAGCGATGCGGCGCTGATTTATACGCTGTAGAGTTTGACGACACACGTTGCATACTGAGCCACCGGCATAGTGGTAATGTCGTACAGCGCAATGAACTCGCTGTCTCTGTCGTTGATGATTCGTGAGTGTTGTATTCAATGATTCCATGGCAGGACTCGATTTTTTATTCTGTTGCTGTTTCGTTCGACGGATGGTCCTCGAGCACGTCAACAGCCTCGTCACAGCGCGCTCCGACATCAACGCGTTCAAACACGACGGGCAAGCTCCTTTGGTACTGTACCGGTACGAGGAGCTCGTGAAATCCAAAGGCTCCTGACCTCAACCCGCTGCCGTCCATCGCAGGACAGCCCGCGATTTCGCCCGTCTGCACGTGAACAGCCAGGTCCCACGCCCCCTACTCACGAAAGGGCGCAAACACAACCACCGCACAAAGAACGAGCTTTGGGTAACCCCAGCGGCGTGAAGCAGCGCAGAGAGCTGCTCTCATATACGAGGTGCTGGGAGCGGGAGGCATCTCGCGGGTTTTCAGGACCGATTTTCGCGAGAGCGGACTCGCCCCGGGGAATCCAGCGAAAGCCAGCTTTTCTCGCTTCTGACGATCGGGATCCTTCCCTAACGCCGACGCCGAATACGCAGCCGATCTTCAAGAGCGTGAACGCCACCAGTAGTGTGCAGCGTGACGGTTTCTCAAGCCGCCCGGGTACAGTAGCCATACCGTAAGGCAGGCAGGTCAAAAGCCTCGTCTGATAAAGACGTGCTTCAAGTCGCAAACTGGCGCAGAGACGGGAACGTTGCGTGCTTTGAGGACGCAAATTCAGTGCAGGGGCAGGACGATCTCGCCACCCATCCTCTTCTGTGGAGTGGTCGTTCACGCTGTGGATCACAGCCCCTTCAGCGCTAGGCTCTCACAGATCCGAGCACCCGGGCGGCGCGGGCGATAGAGAAGCGGAAGGCGCCCAGCACCATGCCTTGTCCGAACTCTGTGTAGCGATATCTCACCACCGCCAACAAGTGGGCCGTGTCTAAGAGCCACCACGCCACTCGCTATGCCGCTGGTTACAAGCAGCCCTTGCAACAGCCGACGGAGCTGTGTGACCGCTCTGACACGCATTTGCTCGAGCTCCCCCGGCTCGCCGAGATTGTGTCCGTGTAGCTTGTTTCTGTCTAGTCGCATTCAGAGCCACCCGAGATCATTGCCACACGACGCGGCAGGTGATCGCCGCGATGCTGCGAGGTCCACGACGTCAACCGTGTCGGCGGCTTCGCTGTCCGCGTCCATGTCAACCGATGCGGCTCCAAGTGTAACCAACGCGGCAAGCGTGGACAGAGACGCGGCCCAAAAGCGCGCACTACGGCGCACCTGAGTTCTCCAGAGTGGGCTCTCCGCGCAGGAGCAAGACCAAATACAAGACAACACACGTCGCAGGAGCTGGTGGGCGCCAAGTGAAGTTTCTCTCCTCGTTTCTGTGCGCCTCTGCGGTCGCTTCAAGTTCATTGTAGCTATCGACCCTTTCTCTGCACCCTTTTGCGAGCGCGAACTTCCATAACTGTCCTGTCTGCTTGAATTTTGTTCCGAGCAGCTCCAAATGTGTTCATAGCCCGGGCTCGAGCTCACCAAAATAGTGGGAACTGACCACATTTGCCGTCTCGTCTGCCCCAATTCAGCCCGCACAGGGAGAACCGAAGCAATGAGAATTCGTATTCTAGACGATAGGGGCAAATGCGTTGGCATGAAACAGCAACGCTGTGCGCTCGCTCCGCTCCCAAGGAGCGTTTACCAGAAGCGGGTGTCTCTTTCTGCTCCTCATGCCGCTTTCTCGGCGTCGCTCATTTCCCATTTTGCAGGCTTCCCGAACGAGCGGCGCGTCCAAACGCGTCGAGGGCTTTGCCGACTTCGCAACACATACGGATAAACAGGGGATGCCGTGGTGCGCCGGTCACCCGGCCTTAACTCGCCGAGTCGACTGGCCATTGCGGTCCGCGAACGCAGTCACCGCGATGCAAGAGAGCGGGTTCCTGACTGTGGGCGGCGACGACGTCGTTGTTCGAGCTCCCTCCGTGCCGCTGTATTGTACCCTTCGGTGTGGCTGCGAGCTTGGCGTGTCTCGACAGCCTCGGGCTAGTCGGCCACCACAGCCATCGCAACAGAGTACATAGACGCGACTGCGATCATCCCTCCGGCGTACAGTCAGCGAGCGCTCGGCCATCGCGCGTCGCGTGACGTGGGCCGAGTGTGCACGAGCCCGGGCTCGGGTTGTTGCGGCATGGGTTCGTTAACTCAGCACCCGAGGGCACACGAGCAGGCATTCTACACCGACCGCTCGTGAGCGAACGTCCCTGAGTTCTCCTGGCGCGGCTTGCTGCCAGTCGTTTGAGTCCGTTGGTCGTGTGGTTCGCGGTGGAAGGTCCCCAACCGAGCAGATCGCCGCGTGCGACGAGCCACAGATCCTCCCTCATAGCGCCGGCGTGTAGCTAACCGTATTTCAGCCACGGCGAATCAACCTGGCGTTGCGCGTCATTTCTCTCTAGTGAACAGAGCGTTCTCCCGTTTGGCCCAACGCCACCTAAGCCTGCCCTCCTCTATGTCTGCATCCATCAATGTCAGGCCTTCGAGGCGAGCTTGTTGGCGCCGCCTCCACACTCGGCGGGATCGGCACGAAGGCGCCGAGGGGCCTAACATGATCCGCTCTGGGTGCTGGTTGCATGTGCGTGGCGGTTGCCGCGCCCAGTATCGCCACCACTGAGTGACGGAGACGCATGCCCCGTCTGCGTCCCCACCCCTACTGTACAAAATCGTTCAAGGGCTCAACCATGAACAGAAACGAGTCGTTCGCGCTCTTCACAATCGGTTCGTGAGCATAGCCGGGCCATTTTGCGATCGCGTTTGTGGGCGGAAGTTCCGGACCGCCCCCCCCCATGCAGGACTCAGCGCCCATCTCCCTCCCGTGCGGACGAAAATCGATGGTGTGGGTAGGTAGCGGGCTCTCTCCGACTCTATGGCGGCTGGGTACGCTGCCACCACGCGAGCCACGGACCTCAAACGGACGCGCGACGGCTAAGATCATTCCGGAATTTGCCTGCCACATGCAAAGCCCCCACCACTACTACTCCCCCACTATGGACTCCACCTCTATGACCGCTACCAAGCCGCGCTCGCAGCGCAAGCCCAAGGCCAAGCTGCCGCCGGCGGTTGCGCATGAGCTCGACGTCGCGCGCGCCGCGCGCATGGGCATTGACATCTCGTACATGGCGCCGGACGAGCGCTGCAAGTACCCGAGCAAGTTCTGCTGCAACGTGCGCGCGCGCAAATCCACGGGCAAGCTGCATCGATTCTGCGAGGAGCACCGCTCGCGCGCGAATGTGAACCAGAAGCGCTGGACCGAGATCCGCCGGCGCCACGCCGACGCGCAGGTCGTGGTCGCGACCAGCCTCGCGCTGTGCGCCGACGACGCGTGGGACGAGGTCTGCGCGCCGCTGTTGGCGTCGGCGCTGGCGATGCCCGCGGTCGGGGCCACGCCGCGCAAGTCGAGCGACTGGTGCCACCGGGCGCCGCAGCCGTCGTCGCCCACGAACGTCGACGCGCTCCACGAAGACGACCTGCCGCTGAGCGAGCACGACATCGACATACTCACGTCGATCGTCGCGCTCAGCGAGCGGTCCATCGAGGTCATGACCGCCGAGGACGCGTGGCTCATGGCGATGCTCCACGAGGTCGAGGCGCCCATGGTCACCTCGAATGTGACTGAAGAACTCGCGATTGACGCGCTGTAGACAACGACCCGTTCGTAGGGTAGCAACTAATGTAACTTATTCTGAGACCCCCTCACTCACTTGACGACGTTGAAGCGAGCGATACATAGATACTGGCTAGAGCAAGTGTGGTGTTCGACGCGGCTCAGGCGGGCGCTGTGATGTGTAGGTCACACGCTTCAAATAAAAACCCAACAGACAAGCCACATCTGCTCCCTTCAGCGCGTACTGTAGCGTACACACGTGACAGGTTTGTCACCGCTCGGCAACGGCTGTCACTCTTTGGCGTCCCCTCTCGAGCGAGTCGATGGAGTTCTTGGTGGACAGCGCGCCCCAGTCGCTCTGTTGGGCGCGATGCAAGCTCGTGCAGAAAAGCGGCCTCGGCTTGCCCCCCGAAAACCGCGGGGGCGAGGAACCTCTCTAGAATCGAGATCCCATCCCCCTCCTTGTTCCCCCGGCACACCTTGCCGTGCGACGAGTCAGCCTTGTTCGCCTCCGCTTGACCAGATTCGACACAGTCCGAGGCTGGACGGAGGGAAAGGTCCAAAGACTGAAGACGCGCATACCCTCGCCACGGAAAGCTGTCATGCACTGCGTCTCCGTCCTGGCCATGATAGCGTACGCGTACGGCGTGCAGTATGTATGGCAGGCACTTGCCATCGGATACTGCGATGCACACCGCACATCGAGGACTCCAGCCACACAACAAGACACTAATCCTTTGCCCACACACATGCCACGGCATCCAACGCCATGGTCCATGGACCACAGAGTCAACTGGATGCTATGGCGCGGCGGCATGCCCGCTGCCAATGGCACTGCCAATGGCACCGCCAAGGCAGAGACCCTCCGCTTGGTCTCGCCGCTGCTTGATGACACGGAACCCTCGATTCTTCCAGTTGATGGCTGTGGGGACCGCAAAGCCGTGCAAAGCCGGGCCCGATGTACCCAGTGGCAAGTTGGTGCAGAAACCGGACGCAACGCCCTCGTTTTGAAGCTGGCTCGTCTGCTCGCTCAGCTCTGTCTCACATCTTCTATTGGCGACTCAAACACTTCAACTTGAGGGTGCAGGTGTGTGCGATACCCTCTACGTACGGAAGCACTGCGGCCTGCCCTACCGTACCATACAGTACAAGCGAGTATCGCTGCCATTGACGGACAATCCAGTTGGGAGCATTGGCGTGACTGTAATACGGAGCGTCTGACCAGCTAACGAACGGATCGATTCGCCCTCGCTGGTGAGAGCGACCCGCGTACGGGACGTCCTGTAGGTGGTTTCCTGTGCCAAGAACAAAGTCGATGTCGGTTGGTGATACTTTACCATCGCTGGGATCCCACTCCGGGATGGTTCTGGGCTAGCGTTGCCTCGTCGGCTCGCCGTCCGTCCCATGCGGCCCGCGAGGACAGCCATAGCGCCGCACGGTGGTCGGCGCAAGCTCGCTGTGTCCACTGACCATGTGCTAGTTGATGCTGAGCCGCTGTCGCACGAAATCGGGGTGAGCACGGACCGTTTGCCGCTTGGGGCCGAAGCAATCACTGTTCTCAAAGTTCATATCAGAGGCATTCTCGCACAGACCGTTACGCGAGCGACGCGCGAACAGGACCGATCCGTTCGTTCCGCGCACTCGCGCACTCTTGTTCGTGGGCAATGCCGAAAGGGTGTAGGAATGATGGAGGGTCGGCTTGGGCTATACCTGCACTGATGGTCCTCCCTCTTACAGACGACGCTATGTTGCTTCCACCGCGTTTGTTCCAGTGTTCGAGTCTACCGAGGGAAGGTTAGCGTTTCTATGTATGGAGCTCCGGGTCTTTCGTGTTTGGGGGCGACTGCTTCGGCGCACTGTGCTCTACAGTATTCGGTGCTTTTAGCACTCTCCTCGCCCATATGTCTCCGCTTCCGCGCGGGTACAGTGCCGACTTCCCGACAACTCAGGTTATTCGTGTGACAAGTATAGCCATGTTGAGCTCCGCTGCTCGCCATGCTAAGTCCGGGACGTGCGACTTTGTCGAACGTACCAGAAGCCTTCAGTTGGTGAATTCAGCATGGCCATCGGCACGCGAGAGTGCAGCTAAATACTTAGCGCTGCTCGCGTTGCGTCCAGTCGACCGCAACGGAAGCCGTGCTCGAGCCACCAGAGTCCCGCGCCATCGCCAGCTCGCCCACAGGATGCTTTACTGGACGGCGGGCGACCGCTCAGTCCCCAAGCGCCCATGAAGCGCCGGGCTCCGTTCGCCTCGGCGGCGTCTTGTGCTGCGCACGCGCGCCTGACGCCACACCAAGTCGCACTGGTGGCACACAGCGCGAGGCATGTACTGTACATGGGTACGTCCGCGTCCTGGGTCCGCTAAGAAATCCAAGGGCGAGGCTCCGGATCTCTGTTGACAGCGTCACGCTTGCCTGTGCTCGTCCCGTCTGTCGTCGGATCGTTGAAATGTTCAAGGGGCGACAGAAACGGGGCGCAGCCGCTCAGCTCGCCATGTGCGTGCAGCGCCGGGCCGATTATTGCCAATCACATGCCGGGCGGTGGGGTCCAGTGGCTCGTCTGCCCTCATTCTGAACACGAGAGGCGGCCCATCTCCCCTCATTTTGGGCAGGGTCGAAAATTGTTGGTCTCAACAGGCTCTCTCCGGACGGTCCATCCGCAGCAACAAAAACCGCCAGCCGAGCGGGATCGGAAGATCGCCAAACGGACGCAGCCATTCCACAATTCGCCACGCGCCACACACGCACACCACACCATGGCCACTCCGACGATGACGACGACCACGACCACGACGTCGCCCGCCACGGCGCGCAAGCGCGCCGCGAGCAGCCTGTCGCCGGCGCAGGAGCACGCGCACGACGTCGCGCGCGCCGCGCGCCTCGGGATCGATCTGTCGCACTTGCTCCCGGGCGAGCGCTGCAAGTACCCGAGCAAGTTTTGCTGCCAGCGGCGCGCGCGCAAGTCCACGGGCAAGCTCCACCGCTTCTGCGAGGAGCACCGCGCGCGCGCGCAAGTGAACCAAAAGCGCTGGACCGACGAGCGCCGGCGCCAGGACAAGCAGACCGGCCATGCCAGCGTGGCTGCGGCCGGCGCGGCGCTGTGCGTCGGCACGGCGGCCTGGCTGAAGCTCACCAAGCCGCTGCTCGCGCCGGCGCCAGTCCCGCTCGTGATTTGCGCGCCCAGGCAAGAAGGGATGGCCGACTGGTGCAATCTCGTACGGGAGCAGCCGTCGTCACCGACGACGATCGATGCGCTCGTGGACGACGACCTCCCGCTCACCGAGGCCGAGATTGACATGCTCACGACGATCGTCGCGCAGTGCGAGCAGTCCAGCGAGGCCATGACCATGGAGGACGCGTGGCTCATGTCGATGCTGCGAGAAGAGGCCGACGGCCTTGAGATGGAGGCGCTCTGAGGCGCGCGTAGTCTTATTATTATAGTCATGTACAATTAATGGAGACCGTCATGAACCAAACGTTTGCTTGGCACGTTCGTCCCGTGATCCATCGGCGGCACATTCATTCAACGGGATTCGGCCACGCTGGGCACAAACCTAACTTTCTCCTCGGCCGACCGTGTGGCTCTCTGCCAGCGATGGCCGCTCAATCGTGGCACCGGGTGGACGCACAGCTACGGTCGCTCCACAACGAGCGACTGCGTCGATACCAGATACCGTAGAGGGTTCTCAGCCACTGAAGGCGCCTTGTTCGTGGCATTGGGTACACGCACGGTTGCGATCGCTTCACATCGAGCGACTGTGTACACGTGGTCCGATACCAGATACCGTACAAGGCGCGTACCTGATACCGTAGATGAAGGCACTCTACTACGCCTGTAACGAGTGGTCGGAACTGGATGTAGTTCAGTGCCCCCAACGTCACGTCGCGCACTGAGACAACCGAACCGAAGCGCTGTGTCGTCTGCCGCTCTAAGAAATCGTGGTGCGACGCGCCACGCGTGCCACCGCCAGGTACAGTGTCCGAGCGCGAGATAGCTCTTGCCGGCTCCACACCCATCGGCTGTAGCCGCGGCGTTTCACGAGCCAGGGATTGGTGTGCTGCATTCGTGATCAACACGCGAGGAGCCATGGGCCGGTCGACCCTGCGTTCCCCTGTAGTACAAGCGGACCTTTGCGCTGGGCTCTGACATGCCTGGGTGGAGTGTTCGGCCTTCAGGTGTCTCAATACCGTGAGCTTCGAGCACTAATGCTGTCCTTGCCTCTGGCGGGAAGCTTTGTGGAAGGACTTCAATACAGAAAGTGATGACTATGTTGGGTGATAGCTGGCGATGAAAGTCTATTCAGAGATTAAGTATTGTACCAGTCGGTGTCTGGCTCGACGAGGGGGCTCGGCACGCCCCAGCCGAAGGACTGTGCGATGGGCTTCAAGGGACAGTGGTTGTCAGCGTTCAGTGTCGAGTGTTTATCGGCCATTTCGTCGACGAGCAGAGCGTTGAGGATATGCACGTCCTCGAGCGGTAGCTCCACTGGTTGCGGGCACAGCTCGAGTCGCACTGGGTCTGGCAGCAGCGCTGGCATGCTGTAGCCGTTGGGTGTTGCACTGTCATACGACGCGAGTGGGCCTGCCGGCTGGACACCGAGCGCCAGCATCTCCTGGACTCGTCGCCGCTGCTCTTCGAGCGCGGCCTGCTCGCGACGCACGCTCGTCCAGCGCTTCTGGTTCGTGTTGGCCTTGTTGCGGTGGTACTGGCAGAAGCGGTGGAACGTGCCGTTGGACTTGCGTGCGCGCGCGCGCCCACAAAATTTGCTCGGGTACTTGCACCGGAGCGTTTCTTCCAGCGCTGCTGTCGTTACATTCTCATCAGCACTGAACTCCGAGCTCGTGGCCGAGGCCTCATCATCCGACGTATCCCAGTCCTCGTGGATGTGGCTCATGAGCGCATCGCTGGCGGCGTTGGCGGGGACGTTGTCAAGCGACATACTCGAAGTGTCTTCCTCGCTGTGGTTCTGGTGAGTGGCGCTCGGCTGTAGATTGGAGAATGAGCGTCCGCTGCGGCGTCTTTCTCCAGGTGAATCCGACAGAGCGCTGTGCCGCCAGCAGGTGCGCTGCCTTGCTCTAGCCGTACTCTACGATGGCCCATCTTTGGTCGTTCCAGTGGGCAGCTCGCGCCCAATGCTAACTGTGCTGACTGTCGGCGCTGACAGTGTCACGCCATTCGCACTGAACCGAGCCATCCGAACTCATGGAGTCTGGTAACCCACCGACTCCTGTCGTTATTGCCTTTCGGAAAAAGTTCCACTGGCGCGTGCCTCAGCGGTCGACGTGTGGTGTGTGGTGCTGCACACTGATGACAGAAAAGGCGTTGAATGAAAAGGTCCATCGAGAAACGAGCACGACCGGAGAGCATGAGACACGAAGGGAGAAAAGATATTCCTCCGGGTGTGTTGAGATGCTAGAGTAAATGAGATGATGTTGGTGGTACAGCGAGACTTCGTGCAGATCAAACCATCCTGTCGGAACAAGTGAAATGC
Organism: Pythium folliculosum; assembly: GCA_023336295.1. Lineage (NCBI taxonomy): Eukaryota > Oomycota > Peronosporomycetes > Pythiales > Pythiaceae > Pythium > Pythium folliculosum. The sequence goes on along the minus strand of JAADWV010000708.1, from coordinate 4,683 downwards.
GTTCCGAGTGTGCAGAGACCCTGCTTAGCACGGGCTTGTCTTGTCGTGAGTCAACATGGGCAATGCAGCACCAGTTCCTCGGGTCGGCCAATGGGCAGAACGGGAAAGTCGGCATGTACACAGCTCAATGGTTGACAGATTTCGATCTGGGTCGCCCTCGTCGGCCGAACCGACTGGCCTGCTCGATGGATAAAAGTAGGTGCAGTGATGTAGTCAGAAGCGGTCCTGCACAGTCCAGTATGATTGCATCAGACCCGCGGTTGACATGGCGAATGTAGACACGACCAATGCCCCGGGTCTAAGCGACAAGACGGCGCCGCCCATCGGTCGATATACCGATACGATAATAACGTCCAGACCCCACGCACGATGCTCTGCAGGAGCAAAACGTGATAATATGGGTCCTTCAACGACCGACGGCTCCTGTGTGTACGAGGGGCTGGTAGGTTGTACACTCCATCTCTACTCTTCTCCATCGCGTTGTGCGCTGTGCTGGAAGCGGGCGAACCGAGTTGCCCCGGCCAAAGGCCCGCGTCTCTGTACGCGCTTGCGGGGTTGGCCGGCTCCGCAACAAAATGCGCCCCTGGACGCTCGCTGACCAGTCGTCCGAACCGCGAAGCTTTCAGCCGATCGCCCTATCCGAGATCGTCCATACGGCTCTAAGGCGGCTGCGTGTTGACATCTGCGTGATGGCTGCAAAGTGGGAGACTGGACGGATCCAGTAAGTGTCATAAACGGGCTGGACCAATAGAAACCTGTCATTGGCGGTGGTGTGTTCGAGCACGCGCTCCCTCTCTCTATTAGAGAGAAATTTTGCGGGGTTCTGAACACAAGCAACCACAAAAAATGAAAAATCGATGGTGAAATTTCAGGATCGTGTCCCTATGAAAAAAAATCCAGTCGGCGAGGAAAATGCGGTGGAAGCCGACGCGCTTCGAGCTGGCCGACAGAAAGGATGATGAGAAAAATGAGATGCGAAAGAGGACTCATGTATCTCTCGTATCAATCTCCTTTGAGGTCAATTGGTGGAGCCAGGTTGGCTGGAAAGAGCTCACGGGCTCGCCAAAGGCCACGTGAGAATAGTTCTTCATTTCGCTTGAGCTCCACCGCTGAGTGTGGGCAATGAATCATGCTCGATTGTATATATTCGGATTGTTATCAGTTGTGGCGAGGGGAGGATGTACTAGTAGTTTGAGAGGATTTGGATGGCTACCTATGCGCGCTCACACCGCGCTGCTCTGACCTTCTCCACGCCCGTGCGACGCGTCCGTCGCTATGCCCCACGAGTCCGAGTCGTCGTCCAGCAGCGCTGTGAGAATCTGGATGTCGTTTTCATCGAGGGGCACGAGGCCGGCCTCGTCTTTGTAGATCGCCTCCATGGTCGGCACGAGACGCGGCGGGATCGCTTGGCTCATGTCGTACATTGCGGCCCAGGTTGGCTCCAAGAGCATGGCGTCGAGATGGTGCTGCTGCATCGTGCGCGACTCGCGCGGGATCTGGCGACGCACGGCGGTCCACCGCTTCTGGTTGACGTTGGCGCGCCGCCGGTGGAACTCACAGAAGCGGTGGAGCTTCCCAGAGGTCTTGGCGGCGCGCGCGTTGCCACAGTACTTGCTCGGGTACTTGCAGCGCGCGTCCACCGGGACGTCCGAGTCGTCGCTTGAGTCGTTGGCCAGCTCCAACAAGCGCGCGTCGTCCTCTGTCAGCTGGGACATTGCCTGCTTTCGGTCAAGAAGAGTTCCTTGGGGATCGGAGTCGTTCACGCTGGGCCGGCAAGTTGCTTAATGCGCGAGGTCTGGGAGAGCCCGTGGGTTTCGCCGCATTGCTCACGCGTGCCTACTGTGGTGCACCCTATCGACGCGTGGAGCTGTCCGGAGTGCTAACTGTCAATTGCGTATTTGCGTGAGGAGCGCGTCGATGTATATCCCGCAAGCATCATCACCAAAATGAGACGGCTTTCCCTTTTCTTTCTTCCTCAGCCGAGGTCAGGACCGCTGCGGACACGGCCCGGCCCGCTAGTGGCCAGAGCGTACGACCAACCAGCGCGCCGCACGCTCCCTCAGAATCCTTAGCGCGAAACTATCAGCGGCTCGACGTCCCAGTTTTGAGTTCTCTTCCAAAGGACTTGAAGGACGCGTGGGTACAGTCCAGAACGCGCGCTGTCTCCAGTGCATCCGGTCCACGGTGGACAGCTCGCCTCCACCAGCACTCAGTGCACAAACCTGGTTATTACTCCTCGCCAGGCGATCTTCAACATCACGCCCGTGACAGAAGAGACGGTATGGTCGGACCAACACCGAGCCTAACCACTGCCACAGCGCCTATCCCCCCGCTCATCGAAAACTGGACGTGGCGGCGCAACGTGTGAGGTGTAGATGGAATCCAGAGCAGGCTGCCTCTCTCTCTCTCTCTCTGGACCAGTAAAACGAGAAGGCAGCGCACTAATCCTTGTGATACGGCTGCGGTGGCCAGCACCAGACGGCTCAATTGCAGCTGTACCGAGCTCTCCGTACGGTGATACACGCGCTCCTGCTGTTAGCCCACATCTCGAGGATGCAGATCAGGTCGTGCGCTCCACGCTGGCACGCGCCCTCTCTTGGCAGTGGGGAACTCCCGTTGAACACGTTGAGCGCCAGGCCTGGTTGACAGAGAGGGAAGAAGTCCAGCTTCGCGCGGCCCATGGATTCTTCCACTGGCACGACGATGGCCTGACTCGGCCGTTCCTGCCGATGAGACCGAAGTAATCTGATTAGAATCCGTCCGGACGGACTGACGTCCCCGCGGCGGCCGTAATCAAGAGTCGTGCCATCCTCCAATTGCCCCATATGTAGCGGTATGGCCAGGTTCCCTGCCGTGTCCGTGGATAAGGTTTTTGGTGCTCTCCATGTCAACCAAAGTGGTCAGCGGCAAATGAACCCACCTCACCTTTTTTGGCCGTTGATCTGGGCCGAGCCAATCAGAGGCCACAAAGCAGCTGAGATATGACTCACGGCTCTCTGAATCGATCAGGGCGCGGCTTGCCGGCTCCTAGCACCGTACCGTTTACGGCAAACGCGGAGCCATCAGCGCCATGGGACAGCCTCGGGTATTTAGCCGCGCCCATCAAAATCGTATGAACCCTCGGCCTCAGCATCAGCGGTTGATGCTGTCCACGGCACAGGACCTATGATATCCGTCGAGCTTATCCGCAGCGCGTTCCGCCGGCGCGTTAGTGCTCATCCACGGAAATGCATTCGATCGAGAAGACGAGGGAGCGCGCGCGAGTGGACCGGTGGAAGCGGCCTTGTTTCGTCCTTTACTTAAATACGCTGCAAAGCAGCTAATCTGGCATTATCAAGGTGTACGTCGAGTCAAAAGTATCCGTATCTGTGGGGCAACATCCGTGGCGGATTCATCGGCGCGAATGTCGTCTGTGGCTCGTCGCCCGTGAGCAAGGCGCTTAGGATCTGCACGTCCTCGAGTGGCAACCCGACGGGCCCTGTGGCCTGGTGAACGTTGACCGGATCCGGCAGCAATCCGGGTGTCCAGGAGCTGGTGAGTGCCATCGCGCCTGGATAGATTGAAGCAAATGATGGTGCAGCACTCAGCTGACGAGCAGCAGTGAATGCCTCGGCGCGACGACGCTGCTGTTCTTCGAGCGCGGCTTGCTGGCGGCGCACGCTCGTCCAGCGCTTCTGGTTCGTGTTGGCCTTGATGCGGTGGTACTGGCAGAAGCGGTGGAACTTGCCGTTGGTCTTGCGTGCGCGCGCGCGCCCGCAGAACTTGCTCGGGTACTTGCAGCGCTTATCTTCCGGCACGGCCACGATCTCCATGTCGATACTCGCGTCGGAGTCGGTCACAGAGAAATCCTCGCTGGGAACAGGACTCCCGGGGGACTCGGGGTATTCGAGCTCTTGGTGCTTGACCGCTGCCATGGTGTGCTTGTGCTTCGGAGATCAAACGGAAAGTGGAAACTGCTTGGTCAACTTCGGTCGCCGTCCACTCTCCACCGCGCGCTCGTCCGCCCTGCTCACCTCCTGTCCGCATCGCGTCAACGAGGGCAGCCGCCCCGGCACCAATTGGCCTCCAGCTGCTGTCGCAGTCGGCCGCTCCTTCAGACCGAAACATCCTCAATCAGCCAGGTACCAGTCAAACGTCGAGCCAATGTGGGGCAACTCGAAACCTCTGTTATGGCCGGCAGCTGCCTCGTGAAACCACAGGGACAGACCGAGCGCACTCATACTGAGATGGCGTCGGTCCCTAAGACCACCGGCTGTTCGCTTTCTTTCTCTTTCCTTCATCATCGGGCGCGTGTGTCAACACTGTCTCCATCGACGCGAGGACGGCGACACGCGTGCCCACACATCAATCAGTTTACCATCCAGCAAACGCTAATGCGCCAGCTGACCTATCTGCCCCCATCCCGTTGGCCTCGACACCGCGTCGTGCTGTAGCAATCTGGAAACCCAAACCTACGGCGCACGGCCGCACGCAAGGGCACTCGCTCCACGACGTCGTACTCTCCCACGTAGTCAGCGGCGATCAGCGCTGCACCAATGGCCACCAAATCGTCGAAATGGCTATCAACGATCGACCTTTAGCGCGTTTTTAGATGGAACTAGTACCGTTGTACGATCTACAGGAATGGGCGAGCTTAGTTGGGTCGTGCGCCTGGCATTGAGCAATTCGTAGCGTCGAGCGCGA
>JAADWV010000707.1:0-15849 GCA_023336295.1 Pythium folliculosum | reverse complement strand
GTCCTCGGCCTTCTCGATCGCATCCTCGACCTGCTCCTTCAGCTCCTCCTCCTCGGCGGGGCTCGGCACGACCTCCTCCTGGGCAGGCGACAGGTCCTCGCCACCGGTGGACAGCTCGACCGTATCCGCCTTTGTCTCGGCGTTATCCTCCCAGATGTAGTTGTCAATCACAGGCACAGGGTCCTCTTCCTGAACATCACTTCTCCGGTTCACGAAGTTCTTCGCGTCGGTCTCGAGCGTCTCGGCCGTGGTGACAGCCACTGCGTTGTCGCCCGGCATCGCCATGTACGTCGCGACGGCACCGGCCGCGAGCATCATGACCGACGCGCCGATCGCCGCGGCGCGCTTCTGGTTGCGACTGCGGTCATTGCGCTTGGGCGGCGCGACGACGCGGCGGATGAACGCCGCCTCTTCGTCCTGGTTCTGGCTGCCGTAGTCGGCCGTCTTGCCTGCTTCCTTCATGGCGCTCGGTGGTAGTGGCGACTAGAGTAGAGCCAACCGACCAAATTCGAAAGTGAGAATCAACTAGCGCGAGCATGAACCGCCCCGGATCCTCCTGCCACACGGCACCGCGCTTCCCCCACCAGATGCGAGCGCCGCGCTCCCTCATCGCCCGCAAGAGGCGCCCGTTCAACACGCCATCCTGGCCGTCCAATCCAGGCTCTTCATGGCGATGCGCCTGGATCGATCTGCGGCCACGCTCGACGCGTCGCGATCTTTCTGCGTACTGGCCAAAGCGGCGCCCCGCGCGCGGCCGCCCGGCGCCGAGGGGCGCCGACCTGCGGTCCTCGTGGCTCGACGATCTTCTGGTGCGCGTCACAGCCGTCGATTCCCGCACAAACGTACCCCGACGCGACGCCTCGCGGATCCAGGCGAAGCGACGCGCTTGGTTCCACACGACCCGCCCGTTCACGGCCCCCGCGGCGCTTCGCGCGCCACGAGCACCGCACGCTCGCGACGCGCACACCGCACCAGTCGCCACGCGCGCGGATTTATAGAAAGATCGCGCTGGAATCTCCGGCGGCCGGCGGCGACGACGCATCGAGAGCAAGCTTCATCCAGCCATGTTTCCCTTGGTTTCCCCTGGTTTGGCCCATTTTGCCCGCCCTGCCAGAAGAACGCCATTAACCCCCTCCAATCCGATACGAAACGGGTGGGTTTGGGTGTGGGTCTTGGAGACGGGCCGGGTTAATTGTGGGTTTGTGCGTTTTTTTTTTGGCGGGAACGGTCGGGTGAGCTGCACGAATGTGCGGTGCTGGCGTGCGGCGCGCGGCATTGGCGGATCGCCCGAGCCAATGGCCCTCGCGAGCGCGCTTGGGTCATTTGAGCGCGACCCTTGGGCCTTCCCAACGCGCAGGCCCAACGACAAGAATCCAAGGCCAACCATGGCCGGCAAGTGTGGGGGGGAGGCAACAGAGGAACCGTTGGCATCTTTTCCAGAGACAGCGCGTAGTTCAACACGCTGGTGATGGTGATGACGCTGGCAGATAGAGCGCGTGGCGCAGTCCGTGGCTGGTGGCGCTCTCCGCGAAATGCGCATGTGGGTGTATCCTGCAGAGATGGGTGCTGGACTTACTACTCACAGAAAGCCACTGCAAGTAGAGGCGAGGAAGCCAAGCGGAACGGGGATGGAGCGGTTCTTTCCATTCCTCGAAGCTTCGCTGGGAGCGCTGGGGAACGCATGACCATGATACTGCGGCATTATTGTCGAGGCATCACGCTCGCCGCAGCAATTCCCTTTCCTGGGTACGAGTGTGAATGAACGACACCAGGCGGAAGAGCGGCATGTTTGCACGGTTGTCATATTGAACATGGATGTGGTCATAAATAAGGGGGCTCTGTGCGATCGCTACGAGCCACATCGCCTCCACGAGGAGCTGTGCTCGTGTCCAACTCTATGGGGCTAGAGGCGACGCGCTGAGGCCGACGAGCTGCGTGCGGCCGTCGCGCTTCTCGCTGAGGAACTGCGAGACGTCGAACGTCGGGTCCGAGAGGTCCACTTGCTGCGCGCGGTCGAGCAGGCGGCGGTACTTGAGCGCCTTCTTGGCGAGCAGCACGCTCGTGCTGGAGCCGACGGCGCCGTCGTCTTTCTTCTGGACGGTCTCCACGAGCCGCAGCACGTTCTGCTTGGAGCGCACGCATATGGCTTCGTCGCGGCACCGCAGGCGCACGCGGTAACGCGAAACGTCGCAGTCGGCGTCCAGCGCCTGGCGCTGCGCCTCGCGGCGCTGCGCGTACACCTCCGAGCACGAGGCCGAGCGCTGCACGACGTTGCGCTCGAGCAGCAGCTCGTCGTCCGCGTTCGCGTAGAGCCACGTCGGCAGCGGGCGGCGGCGGCCGTCGCCCAGCGACTCGGACGCCGTGCGCTGGCGGAACTGGCGCGGGCGGCCCTCCACGGGCAGCGGTGCGGTCTCCGAGACGGTGGTCATGATGGGATGTGGGAAGGAAGATGGCGAAGTTTGTACAACGAGGAGAATGGAGGAATGGTTCCGCTGGGGTTATGCCTCGAGTGAACTGGCGACCAGAGGGAACGGAGGTGTTGGGAAGAAAGAGGAGGCAGAGCGCTTGAGGCAACGGCAAGCAACACCAGTGTGGCATAGCCAAATGCGCCATTGCCCAGGCCCATCCCAGTGGGGAGCTCGAAGCGACGGGGCGGCTTCACGCACACGGTACAGTCTCCCGCCTCGTAAACTGGAGGAGAGCAGGCAGGGTGATTGCCGTTCGATATTTGTTTCCTTCTTTTTTTTGTTTTGTTTGACGGGATCGCTATGGTCGGCTGTTGGCCTTTTCTTCTCTCTTCTGTGTGGTTGGGGAACAACACAGTGTGTTTTGTTCCCGACTTCTGACAAGTTTCCCGCGTGTTGGGTTTGTTTCCTTCTTTTGGCCCCTCGCTCTAACTTGCCTTGCCCACAACGGAAGCTGCGTCCAGTGCGGCTTCCCAACGCCAGCATCGGGCCGTTGCCAACGGCAGCCTCTTGAGTCAAGAGTCTTGACGCAGAGCCCCACACCAAGGTGGCTCGTCTGCCGAGCCTCGACCGTCGAACCTTGTAGGTGCGAAACCGTCGGAGAACGCAGAAAGAATGTGGATGCTTGCGAGAGGTTACGATGTCGCCCATGTAACCAATCGGCACCTTCCTGGCGGTTGCCGTCTTTTCACGCGTTCTCGAGAACTACAACGGGATCCGCACAGCACACGGGGCTGCTTGGTCATCGGGTATTGCGAAAGAGAGAAAGATCAACAACACCAAGTGTGCTCGCCCTCGCCTCCACCTGCAACTGTTCATGAAAGTGAGAGTCTCTGGGATTCCCTCCAAGTTTCGAAAATGGACCGAATCAGTTCGTGCAGGTTAGACCGAGTGTCGCCGCCTCTGATTGGCCAGGTTTTGATTTCGTCGTATTCGGATTGGCCAAAACTCTTGGGACCAGCTGAGCCGCGTCACAGTTCGAATCCTGACGTGCGCCCCTCGAGTGCAAGAGATCACAGACGAGGTGGTACAGTACACTGTACGTTCGGTAGGTACAGTACGTTCTGCAGATCACGTGCAGTTCCAGAGTCCAGTGTACCCGTATCCATCTTTCCAACACGCGAAGCATGCAATGTCAGACGCGAGACCATCGAGCTGGCTCCTAGCGGATCGCCACAGTCACATGGGGACGAGACGCACCGTCGTGGTGATGACCGCGCGTGGCGACCCAGACGCTGGGTCCTAGAGACGCGAGCGAACCGGCGAGCGGGTGGCCGATGGCGCCAGTGGCCAGTGGCCACTGGCGCTGGCACTGCCACCGAAGCGTCGGCTGGCGATGCCGTTGCGACTCGCAACTGCATGGTCTGACGGTCGGGAGATGGGGGCTTGGGAATAGAGCCTGCGATGGCCCTTCAAAAGAGAACGTGGTTGCCCGCGCTAGGGCTACGTATGTATTCCATGAAAGTATGTGTACGTTGAAGGAGCTAGTTGAAGCAGGCGCGCTTCCACTGGAAGTTCCAGCTCCACGGCAACTGCGACAATCGCAGTATGTACCCTTAAGGGTACTGTACCTGCGGATTCCCGTGAGCGAAATGGCAACAACTCACCATACCGATACTAGTTCAGAACCCTGAAGCTGACGATGAGTCACCAGCACTAGGATCTTGGAGACCACGGTGCTACGAAAAGTGGAGTACAGCACACAGATAGGTGCGTTGCCACGGAAGATCCGACATTGCACCGGTATGGGGCACTGGCCAATGATCTCGATGTTCTATCTCTCTGACCAGAACCTCAGCTGGCTGCTGCTGGACGTATGGCCTCCATGGGGCCGTACAACGCTGCCAAGGGTCCGTTGCCTCGACTCACGGCGAGCACGCCACTTTCTCTCAGGTGCAGCGATAACATATGACCCCACGTCACAATCACAGGAGCAATGCGCCGAGCCTTGCGCTACGGCGGTGTACGCACGGCCTAGAGTTCGTTGCTAGTCATTCTGAATATGTGTCCGTCCTTCAACCTACCTTCAATCTCGACTGAAGGCGCCTGATCATCTTGTACACGAGGCATTAGGCGGTTCATCGCCGCAGACTTATCTAGCCATCCCGCCGGAGACGTATTTTGCCATCCATCTGCCTGATCTCGCGAGTGGTGATGTAGCGTACAGTATCAAAAACAAAGAAAGGAAGTGAAACAGATCTCAATACATGGTGGAGAGCTCGTGGAAGGTTTCTCGACACCTTGGATTGGACGTCACGGCAGATGAGTTATTTCGAAATATACATTTAGACAGGTTTTCGAATGATCCGAACATAGCGTATTGGAGGCTCGAAAGAACAACCCCATGTCGAGAGGACATTCCACATCTGTGACAACGATCGTTTCTCCTTGGGCTTTCACGCAGGGCGCCGACCTACCAGGGATGTTACCCCTTGTCGGCTGTGCCGTCTTGTCTCGGTCTGTCTCCCTGCTTCAAATGGATGTAACATGATCCGTGTGTCTTATCAACCGACTCGAGCGAATGGCGCCTCGACGCCTCAAATCAGACAGAGGCGAACGCCTCTGTTGCAAACAGGATGCAGTCTCTCCTGGTCCGCCTGCTCCTTTAGAACAAAAGTGGTGGTCAGTAGAGACTCTAGGCTCGAGTCATTCGCCATGTGCGCCGCAGGAACCAGCGACGTGTCTGTCGTATCCCAAGAATAACCTCGCAAGAGGCGACACAGGCACCTGAGCTCCACGCCCATCGTTTCGGCCTTCGAAGGCCCCTTCGTGCTGGAGAGCAACCCACCCTGTCGAGAAACGCGCCACTCGGCTGGAGCCGCTCAAAGGTCCAGCTGCGAGCATTACGACCGAGAAGCGGCGTATCCAACGGTGACCCATCCGCTCAGCACCAACCACGTCGACGGGAACGGCACGGGATTGGCATGACCCCACGCGACGAAGAATGTTACCACGAAAGGTGAACACTGATAGTCTTCGCCTCGATCATGTGGTTTCAGCCACCAGAAATTGTCGTGATGGCGTTGGTCGCTGGGAGCTAGCGAGCAGAGCCATCTTTTCAAACGTAGAGAGTGGGCTGGCCTTGCGGTCGAAAAGCTTCCAGTTCCCACTTGACGCTTTCGCCATCGTTAGTGTCTTTTTCCTCCTCCAACACAAGCGCTGCGTTCGCGCGAAGGGCACTCCGGTACCGCAAGAAACTCGCGCGAGCGCAGTTCGACGTGGCGGCTTTCATGGACGTGACATGGTGCAAGACGTCGCCAGCTTAGCTGTACTCGGTTCGTTCTTAGATGTTCGCCTCCATATAGAGCCATGGATCGTTTGTTCGCGTGACTTCCCACCAGGATTCCCTTGCCCCCGCACTGGTGCTGCAGAGCCACAGCAGCAATGGGGTTTCCGGTCTATATTTGGATCGGAAATTGTGTTTTCCGCGGAGGGGAGCCTCCCAGCACCACTCCCGATCTTTTCAAGTCGCCGACACCCACTCTCCGCTTCCCTTAAACATGAATTATTCATACAACTAGGTAGGGCTCGCTCCATGCTCAGCAGCGCGGAGCAGGAGCGCACACGCTATTCGAAATACGCTGACGGTGATTCCCCCAGACGCGAGACGGGTATGCGGAAAGCCGGGTACCCGAGCGAAGCAAGTGAACCTTTGCATCGCGACTTGACCCTGTGAGTGCAGCTGCGCCTCGCTTTGCCGGTCGGAGCCTCCTGTCGTCGTCGCCGAAGCCTTCGCTGTGTTGCACAAGCACAAGCTGCTCGCTGCCTCGGGTGGGACCTTGCGCTCTAGAATTGCCCGACCGTAACGGCTGACGTCCCCGGCGGCCACATCCGACCGGTATGGATCTTTCAGCGAGCGAACACGATCCGTCTGGGCCCACGGAAGCGAGGGAACCAAACCGGAATCCGCACAGAAGCCCTCACCAGCGTCTTTGGTGGCCTGCGTACGGGTTGACCGAGAGTCGAGGTTCTTTCGCGGGTGAGATCGTACAGAAAAGGCTGATCTGCGGTGCCGGTCTGGAGGTTTCTTGAGCGTTATTCGCGACGCCTCACTCGGTCATCAGCGCGCGTCGTAGAACACGAGCGAAGCCCGTCCGTGCTCACACGCCTAGTCCTACTGTAGGTACCAACTTCAACCACACACGTGTGGGTTGCGTCCTTGCGCGGCCCTTGGTGCCGGCGGCAAAGACACGTGGCCTTGCCCTCTATTGCGACTGGGGATGGGGACAGAGGTGTGCTTTGGCGGTCCGTTAAATGACCAACCCGCGGCCACACGTCCAACACCACTTTGCTTTTCTCCCCCTATGGCGTAGCGTGACTGTTCCCGCACCAGGATTGAAGTCGCGATGGTCAACACTGTGGCGAGCGGAGCGTCAAGCGCAAGAGCCAGGCGACCGCGAGCCAACTCGCTCCCAGCGAACACACGGCTGCGCGAGGAAGCGCCATCGCCTGCCAGATACCAACGCCACACGTCTGACGGCTGCGAGCATATCGTGAGACGAGTTCGTATCGCATACAGCGACGACGCGCTCTGCGAAAGTGCACTAGCCAACATGCGCAGGCTCGTGCGGGCCGCACAAGATTCCGAATCTTCGTCTTCGACTTCCCCCTCCGCCAGCACGAGCGCGGCTCTTGCGCGGAGAGCGCTGAGGTACCGCAAGCGGCTCGCGCTTGCTCAGTCGGCGGATGTGGACGACCCCGCATTCGACGTGGCGGCGCTCATGGGCGTGACGTGGTGCAAGATTTCGCCAACGTAGCTGTATGGGACGTAATCAACGTACTGGTAGTGTGTGCCGCTTGGTGGTGACGGTGTAGTATACGAATGGAAGTATTCTCTTTCCTTGGCCTTGATAGATCCTATGAAGGGTAGTGAAAGGCTCATGGCACAGTCTATTCTTGAAGTCGTAGCTGCGACCGTCCGCCATCCATGGCCGATACGATCAGCTTGATCAGCAGCGACGGGCGGTCTATTCTTTCGTTGCAACCTTGGACGGGAATAGATAGGGCCACGGCTTCACCAATGTGGGGGTCATTCGACGGAGAAGTGTGTTCAAAGAGAATAGCATTTGGTTCGACCACTGGTATCGAATGGCAGTCGCGGCCGCTCCGCTATGGCATCGTGCGGATTTACGACTGGCGACCCATCACTCGCGCGCAGATTTCGGATACCTGTATGAAGTCACTGCTCGGTGCAAGCCGCATTCGATCAATCTAGAGGTAACGCCAGGGTCACGGCTGCTCGCACCATCAACGAATGAGTCGCTCACCAGATGGATGCGATCGAACTACACTCGCGTTTCCCGCGTTGCTCGGATATGCCTGGTCGCGATATTCGCCATGTGGACAGCTCCTCGATCACTCGGTCGAATCATCACACCGCTTGCCACCGTTGGGTGCTTGCCGATTATCGTCATGTCTCCCTTGGTCATGAGTGCGGACGTCATCTATTTGCTGGCTCAGCAGCACGAGTTTTGGTTCTTCGTCGTCACCAGCGCCAACAACTGGATCATCGCATCCATACTCTTCAACGACGCGCGAATCGCTGGGTGCGTGGTGTGCTTTGCGATCAACGTGCTGGCCGTCATGATGGACGCAAACTTCCGTACCATCATCCTCGCCGCGCGCACTGGACTTGCTTTTGTGCCAGCAATCGTTTGTATCATCCTTGCATGCACGTTGAGAATTGTCGACATCGAGCCAGACCGATTCAAAGCGGTGATACCGGAAAACAAGATCAACTTCACGCTTGCCAACTGGTTCGTCAACGTCAACGCAACACTCGTCATTTTCCTCGTCAAGCAAACCTATCATCGGCGGCGGATCTTCACGAGCGAGTTCCTGCGTGATCGCGTTATCCCATGCTCAACAATTCACTGGGATCTGGTCTTGCGCAGGATGACCCCCAACGATGACGGGGACGTCGATAGAGTCAACACTTTCATGAGCATCACAGCAACCGACAAAGACAGCGAGGTTCTGAGGAGACCGAGGAGACCAAGTTTTCTTGTTGCCGGCAAGCCCACACCCGGCCCCGAGACACACGAGCACGAAGATCAGGTCGATAAAGGAAAAGACCGCGCCACTCAAACCATACGGGTGGTCACCCCGACGCTGGCGTTTTTGGACCTTCGCAACGCCTTGATCCCCGCGTTGATACCAGCGCTCCCGTTACGCCTCGTGACGGCTCTCGCCTTGTACACATGCGGAATTCTCGGTGTGCTCTTGGCTGCTTTCACGATGTATCTTCCCGCGCAGCAAGTTCGTCGAGGTGCCGCGTTTGACGACGTGCTTGGTTTTTTGTCGCTGCCCAAGGCGACGCTGACTCTGGTGCCCGTCGGCTCGCTGGTGTGTACGACTGTCTTCATCGCGGCTTTTGTCGGCAGCTACCAGCGCGACATCCTGCGCGCGCTTCGGGAAAACTTTGACTTCATGTTCACGTCCCTGCAGTTCCATCTCGGCTGTCTCTGCCTGGCCGACATGATGCACTGGGACATTCGGTGCCTCGCGCTGCTGGCTTGGGACCTGTGGTTCCACTGGATCTTGCTCTGGGACGCGCTTGTGCCCGAGCTGCGCGACCGCTTCCGCTTCAAGAAGGCCTACGGAACGCCGGTGCTGCTGGCCATCATGCTGGGGCTCACGTGGATCGTCTACTCGCTCTTCTTCAGTTCGTACGAAGCGCTCGACGACCGCACGCTGCTTACCGTCACGTGGGGATCCTTTGACCTCACGCTGCGCACGTCCACGTTCCTCGTCGGGCGCCTTACAACGATCCTCACGTGGAGCCTGCGGCTCGTGTGGAAGGCGCTGCGAGCCCACGAGGACGACCTGCTCTTTATCCGCGGCCGGGTCGAGTACTTCACGCCGATGGACTTCTTCCCGCCCACACACGAGCCACACGCGTCGCCGGGTCTTCATACCGCACGGCGCCTAACGCGCCTCGTTTCGCGGCTTCTTGGACAACGCGCTGCCGTCGCCGTCGGCCCACCGCCCGCCGAGCCAGTCGCGCCGTCGCCAGGTACGAGCCGCTAGCGCCCCCATTCTCCGCTTATGTTTCCTTGAATGGCAGCCTTCCCCACCCCAACAACTCTCCGTGATAAACCATCACTCTTTCCCACCTTCGTGCAACATTCCACCACCCAAACTTCAATTCCGCCCCTAAGTGCGGGTTCCGCCGTACTTATCTGTTAAGTACGAATCATGCCACCCACCGCCCCCGCGTTTCCCTGGAAAAGACGCCAATCCTCCCCCACAACCCAACACACGTTCGTGCGCGGCACAACACACGAGAGTCGTGGGCGCGCCATCCACTCTCCTTCTCCTTCCCCCCTCCGCTCATAGACCCACAGGGCGGATCGGATACTGCGCGCGTCGCTAGAGCAGGAGGACCAATCGGCCGAACCTCCGCTCCCCAGACCGCGTTGGGTGCGCGCGCTACTCGATCTTGGGGTAAGTGCCAGACGACGCATCTCCCTTTGTTTCCCGCGGTGCTGGAACGGCGCAAAGGGACCAAAAAGAGTCGCGGGGCGCTGACCACTCGCACGCGTGTTTCCAACGTTCAGACGCGCGGAAGCCCGCAGAAATCAGGTGTGGCAAAGGCCCCCTTTCGCAACGTCAAGGCCCGGTAGAGGCGCTCGCGTCGTTCACGTCGTTCGCGTCGCCCGCTAAACCAGCGAAGCAGACGAGAAACAAGCGCTTCACACGATGCTGTTCAAGGTGCTACGCGCGGAGAACCTGCCGGCGTCGGATCTGGGCGGCTCGAGCGACCCGTTCGTCAAGATCTTTTACGACGGCCGCGAAGTGGGCGTCACGCCGCGCGTCAAGCGCAACCTGAGCCCGCGCTGGGACTACGAGGTCGCGATCCCGCTCGTGCACGCCGGCTGGATGTACGTGATGCTCGAGGTCTGGGACCGCGACGAGCTCTCGACGAACGACCTGCTGGGCGCGATGCGCGTGCCGTTCCCGGACTGGCGCCCGCACGTCGCCGAGTACCAGCGCCGCCTGAAGGAGCTGGAGGTCAAGCGCAGTGAGCAACCGTCCAAGCACTCGATGGTCAAGGCGATGCACTCGGCGAGCCAGCTGCCGCTCGAGTCGATCGGCGAAGGCTTCAAGTCGCCGGCGCACGCGAGATGCGCGGGCACGCCGACGACGACGCGCCGCTCGGGGAACGAGCTGCACCGACGAAGCCGCTCGCTCAACTCGTTCGCGCAAGTCACACGTACCGCAGACGACTCCGGGTCCGTGTTTGGCGGACGCGCCTCGTCCGCGTCGACAGTCACAGCCTCGACGCCGACCGGGAGCTCGACAAGTTCAATGACAGCAACAGCAAGTTCGACCTCCACCACGAGCAACATCATGGACGTGATCAAGCCTGTGCTTATATGGTCGCTGCTCGTAAAGGGATCTGGTGCGAAGGGACGAGTGCTTTGTGCCGTGCAGTTCGAGGAGCGCGATCTCAAATACTTCATCAACCTGCCGTACGGGACGAATATCCACGACATTTTCCTGCCACAGAACCCGCGGTTCAAGCACTCGTACCATCACCTGCCGCGTAGCTGGCACCCGGATCTCAACGTTCGACAACAAGAGCTCGCAGCTATGCACGCTGGCACTCCAAAAGACTGCCTATTCCCTTGGAACGAGAAGCTTCTCCACATGGTCGAAGAAGTGACGGTAACATTTCATGTAAACGAGTCCAACCAAGGCGTACTCGCGACGCTTGTGCTCACAAATTATCGGCTCTGGGTCGTGCCGTACCGTAAAGTCAAAGGTCTCGTCCACGAAGACGTTCACACGATCTCAATCGGCAAGGTTCTCAAGGCCTCGATCTCGCAGCAAAAGCGCGGTAGCAACGCAGTGACGGTGCTGGAACTCGAAAACATGGACGCAGGACATTATCACGTGACGTTGTCGCCGATCTCTCGACTGCGCGATTCTGTTCGCGATTACTCACGAGATGCAGAGGCGAAGCGAATCAAGCAACTGCACAACATTGTCGCTGAGATCGAATGGCTCAAGCTGGAGAACACGTTTTGTGCCCCGTACGACTTGAATCACCTGATCCTCGACGCAAAAGATGATAAGAGCCCGGAAGATATCGCGCGTTTCTACGAGCCACTTGAACCTTCAAGTCCCGCACCCTTATCCAGTAGCAGTTCTGCAGTCTCAGCAAAAGCGCCGCCTGCACTGACGAGAGCTACAACAACGCAGTGCAACCCGTATGACCATACCTGCACTGTCAACGAGTTTGTGCTTCCAGTTGCGGGACCGGCTGCGACCACCTCTCCTCCCCCCGAGCGGCCTCCAGCGCTGCAGCATCATGTCAGCGAGTCCACCGTGCAAGTGGCAGGCAAGGAGTTGGTGAAGTCGTCGCCCAATCCTACCGGCCAGCAGACGATTGTGAGGAGACGCATTCGATATGATGTAGAGGCAGAATTCCGACGTCAAGGCGCGACAGACCACCCACGATGGCGCATGTGTCGTGCCAACTTTAAGTACGATTTATGCCCATCGTATCCAGCAATGATGATGGTGCCTGCGACGCTTAGCGACGAGGTCATTCGCGAAGCAGCTCGGTTTCGAAGCAAAAATCGGTTTCCAGTGCTGACTTGGGTGCATCCAAGAACTGGTGCTCCCTTGTGTCGGAGCAGTCAACCAAATACTGGAGTTTTGCGAAGCAAAGATTCTAACGACCGAGACTTGATCTGGGCGATTCGCGACGCTGCAATTACAGCAGAGGCTGCGTGGCGCTCACCTGTCGCGATACCGAAGAAGAGCAGCCTCCTCCACATCGTTGATGCTCGACCAGAAATCAACGCGAAAAGCAATGCGCTTGCTGGCAAAGGACACGAGTCAGTCAAACAATACGACAGAGACGGAGCGCCGACCGCATCCATCACATTTATGGGAATCGACAACATCCACGCGGTCAGAAGCGCCTTTGACGGTCTCACGCAAGCTCTCTATGAAGTGGAAGACTCGAATTTTTTTGGCGCTGTACAGAAAAGCCACTGGTTGGAGTACGTCTGCGGTATCCTTCAAGGAGCGTCCGAAGTTGCAACTCACTTGGAACGAGGAGATGCCGTTCTCGTGCACTGCAGTGATGGTTGGGACAGAACAGCACAGCTCGCGTCTCTCGCGCAGCTCATGCTGGATCCGTACTTCCGCACGCTTGAAGGCTTCGCGGTGTTGATTGAGAAAGACTGGTGCTCGTTTGGCCACATGTTCAAAAAGCGTTGTGGCCATCCAACATCCGACCAAACGTCGCCGATTTTCCAACAGTTTCTCGACGGCGTGTACCAGCTCACGTTGCAGTTCCCGACTCATTTTCAGTTCAACGAGCTGTTTCTGTCGTCGATCGCGGATGGTGTGTATTCGTCATGGTATGGAACTTTCCAGATGAACTCGGAGCGCGAGCGCAAGACGTTCCTATTGAATGTACCAAGCGTTAGTGTGTGGGACGTCATTCGGGCGTCGACGGACCAGTTTTTGAACCCACTCTTCAACGGTGGAGATGGGTACGGCGAAGGAAGCGGCGGGACACGAATGGAAGCGATGCTTCCAGTCTGTCGCGTGCGTGTCATGCAACTCTGGTGCAGCCAGTATCAGAAAGCTATCAGCCACATGCGACTGCAGCAACGAGAATACGAGATGCTGCAGCTCATTCGCCAGCAAGAATCGGAACTCTCGCGTGTGTATGCGGTGATAAATGCGAATCAACGGCTTGAGCTCCGAGCTATCCAGCTCCGAGCCGATATCTCAAGCATGGCAAGAAGCATGAACTTGGAGTACCCGGATTCGGAGTCGACCGGGCGAAACAGTGAAAGCGGTCGAAGTAGCACCACCATCAGCGTGGCCAAATCATCCCCGTCGCTGGGACCAGCCGCCGGCAAGCGAGCCACTGCCGTCTCAGTCGACTTCCATGATATGAGTGGGCTCAATGGAGGCCTGCAGGCGGAAGCTCAGGCACGAGCTGCAAGTTTTGACGACACCGGCGTTGAACCTGAATCTCCTGCGTCCGTGGGAGCTGTACCGCAAGCTGGCGCCCAAGGGCGACGCAAATCGATCTCGCGCTCGCGTAGTAACTCGATTCGATTGAAGAACAGTCTGCTCAGTATGATGGGTCACATCGCAGGCGGCTCAAACGACAAAAATGGCCAGCAAGGAGCGAATGAGAGTAATGCTCCTCACACGAATCAGAACAATGGCCAAATCAAACGTTCGCCGAGTCATAGCGCTCATCAGCAGCACGTGCAACTCAGTCAGCACGACGCTCTGAAGAAGAACGTCCACAACCTCGAGTCACAGCTTGCGAAGTTGAACAATCAAGTGGCCCGCAAAGAAGACGATGCAAAACTCATGATGCGGCTGTTCCGCTGCTACAATTACAACCTTCCTGAGAGTGCACTCGCTGAGCCGGAGAAGACTTCGTCGCCTGCGTCAAACGGCCAGCAGCGCTCTAGTATGCGTCACCGCGGAAGCTTTGGCCGTGGTGGCGTCCGCTTTCATTCGCCAAGTGCATTTTCTCCTTCGTCGTCGTCGTCACGTGGTTCCCCATCACCGTCAGCCGGGCGCCGAAACACACAACCGAGCCCGAACGAAGACAGTGACCGCCATTTCACTCCGGGAAGTGCGCCGCTCTTGACGACGAATAAAGTGATCACCAGCAGCTTCCGAAACCCACAGCCGCTGTGGGAGCGAGATGCCGACGCGCCGTGTTGCAAGCGCTGCAAAAAGAAGTTCAAGTCTTTCTACCGTAACCGCCACCACTGCCGCTGCTGTGGATTCGTGTTCTGCGGCCGATGCACCAGTAACCGCATGAATCTGCCCGAGTTCGGATACTATGACGTCGTTCGCGTGTGTAACAACTGCTACAACTCGGTCGATGATGGTTGAACGATTCGCTAGTCAAGGCTTGGTGCGGTGAAGGACGAGTTCGCGATTCGCTCGGTGCGAGTAGACATTTTTTGGGGTTAACGCTGGCTTCAATGGAGAGCTTTGGAGGCCTTGCAACTCTGTCGAATCTGGAGTCCTGGTGGTATGTGAAGCTGATCCAGGTGCGATGCTCGAGCTTCGCAGACGTGCTACCAGATTCCTTGGAGCTCCTCTGCGACTGCTGGTTGGTGCGACAGAGCGGGGTGATGTGGACGCCATCGGAAGAATAGCAAACGCTCTCTCAAAGTTCAGGTGAGCGCGCAGTTTCTCCTCTCGCACGATTGACGGTGTAACGTGGTCTGACAATATTGGGAATGCGCCGGTGAACTATCCAGAACAGCTTTCAGATCACCTGACTACAATGGAAAGCAAGGGTACACAACCACGTACCCGTTCGGGAGAGTATTCGCCTGGTCCGCTTCTCGAACCGACATGCGCATCATGGTCTTCTGAGGTAAAGCGAGGTGTGGGTGACTTCAACATCGTTGCTATGTTCCCTTTCTTGTTGATCTGCACGCCGAGGTCACTTGCTTCGTTCGCGTTGTACATGGTATCGACGGCTGAAGGAATCGTTGGTGTCACGTCGCGATTGGTCCTATCCGCATGTGGTACGTACTGTGAGTGGACACTGGTGTGAAATCGACAAGCACCCAACTGAGTTAAATGTCTTACTTGTACAGCGATATATTCTTGGTCTGAGCTCGCGTAGCCAACGTGTTCCGTTCGCCTCGGAAAAGTGCCCCAGGGCCACGGTGTGTTGCTTCATCTGCCCAAGAATCGCGCCTTTAGCACACTTCCTCCAAGAATGTGTCGATGGTTGCCACGAGACCCACCTAGAGCGCCGTCGCTAAACGGTGTCGGTCGGAATGGACTGTACTGCTCTTGCGCCGGCAGCGCGTCCTGCTCAATACGGTTGCGCATGCGCAACGGCAGCATCATCGGCAACGCAGCTGAAGGGAGCATCGGACACTGTGGTACGTGCCTTTGATTGGAAACCCGAATATGTGACGGGTTGCTTATCCCTCAAAGGAGTTGGTGCGTCTATTAATTGTCGTCGCTTATTGTAGAACTGGAGATACTATACAAAACCTCCATGGAGAACGGTGCCGAAACACGCCCAGGACATTCACTGGGGTTGCCAACATTGGGAAAACGAGATGCCTCGGCGATTGACCAAATCGTGACTCGCTGACTTTCGAAACGCCCGGATGTAAGCTTCCTCGACGATTGATCAGATCACCATTTCCCCGCTTCCGGTCATGTAGTCTTCTCTCCTAGATTCTGCGGTTGCGACGTGCGCCCATAGGCTGGCTGGAAGAACGGATTCTTGTACTCGATCGCGCCTCGAAGCAGAACGAGCTCTTCTTCTGGTCGGAACCCAAGACGCCACGCGAGTCGACACGTCCAAAGCATGATCGTGGCGAGACGATAGCCCATGAACGTGCCCGTGCTG
>JAADWV010000706.1:0-15924 GCA_023336295.1 Pythium folliculosum | reverse complement strand
CCCCCCCCCCCCCCCCCCCCCCCCCCCCCCCCCCCCCCCCCCCCCCCCGAATAAAAGCAAAATACAGCCCTCGATCCCAGTGGTCATCTGGACAAGTCGTAGTTGCACGAGAGGCAGAACACGCGGTCGTACTGCTCGTCGCAGCTACGAGAGATAACACCCAACGTAACCATCAGATAAAGAGCGTTCTGAGGGCGCACGCCGATATAAACAAGACAACGCACTTGATGGTGGAGCATAGCGAGCAGAACGCGTTCGCGCAGCCATCGCACTCGCGCGCGCAGCACGCGCCAATCGCGCGCTCGCAGTGCGCGCAGCGCTGCATCTGCGCCGCCGTCGCCGTCGCTTTCGCCTTCGTTCGCAGCGGCGCGGCCGCGCACACGGCGCAGCAGCCCATCGCGACCGCCTTGGTCTTGGCATGCGTCGCCGTCGACGACGACGCGCCAAACAGACTCGTGAGCGTCATCTGCGCGCGCTTCTTCATGCGCGCGGCCGACGTCGCCGCCGTCATCAGCCGGCTCATCGCGTCTGCCGACACAACGAAATAAGAAACGCATCAGATTCCATTCTCCCCTCCAGTACGGTGTCCGCGGCTCACCCATGGGGATGCTGCGGTCGCGCTGGCGCTTGGTCGGCGTGATCTCGGCGGCTGTGGACGCGGCTGTGGACGCGTGGCCGTGCGCGTGGCCGTGTCCCCAGGCGCCACGCGGCGCCGTGAGACGGAGCGGCGACTGGTACGACGCCGCCGTCGTCACCGCGTGGTCCTCCTCCTCGCGCTGGCGCTTCATTATGCTGGTGATCAATTAGGTGTGTGTGACCAAGGGGAAACTTGGGCGGGGGACCGCTGGAATGGCGGGAAGTGTTTTAAACACACCAGAGTGGGCGGAGGCAATACAAATAACTCTATTGTCGGATGTTTTAAACAGGTTGCTGGAAGCATGCCAGCGGCATCGGAGGAGCGAGGATTTAGTGACGCCACCTAGTGTCATACAAACGAGGTTAGTGTACCCATCTCGATCGAGGAGCGCCAAATCCACGGCCACGTACACTTTGATCTTGCGGTCCTTGCTGCCCGACGCGACCTTGTCGCCGTTGGGGCTCCAGTCCAGCGCGTACACCTCGTCCTCGTGGCCCGAGAGCGTGACCTTGGCGTTCTTCGGGTCGGCGAGCTCCCACACTTTGACGGTCGAGTCCTTGCTCGCCGTGACGATGAGCCGGCTGTCGGCCGACCAGCACACCTGGTACACGGCGCCGACGTGGCCCGTGAGCGTCGCGACGAACTTGCCGGTCTGGCCGTTCCAGATCTTGACCTTCTTGTCGAACGAAGCACTCGCGAAGTAGCGCCCGTCGGGCGAGAAGCTCAGGTGGTTCACCGGCTGCTGGTGGCCCACGAGGCGCTCAATGGGCTTCTTGTTCTCGGCCGGCTCCCAGAAGAACAGCGTGAAGTCGTCCGAGCCCGACACGAGCCGCTCGGGCTGGTTCTTGCGTACGCCGTTGTACCGCTCGAGCGCGGCCTGCTGCATCTCCTCGCGGGACGCGAAGCGGCGGTTCGTGTGGTCGAACGGGCCCGAGCGGCACACGTAGTCGACGTTGAGCGCGAGCGTGTTGATGCGGTGGCCGTGGCCGATGAGCGTGCGCACGAGCTTGCCCACGTGCTCGCCCTCGACCGACCACACCTTGATCGAGCGGTCGCGCGAGGCGCTGTAGAGCAGGCCTTCGCCGCCCCACTTGACGCACTCGACCGAGTCCGTGTGGCCCGAGAGCGACGCGAGCTGGCGGCCCGTGCGCGCGTTCCAGATCTTGATCGAGCCGTCCTTGGAGCCGCTGGCGAAGCGCTCGCACGTGGCGTTGCGGTGCATGGGTTCCCACGACAGCGAGTTGACCCACTGCTTGTGGCCCACGAGCGGCTGGCCGATCTGCTTGCCCGTGTTCGGGTCCCACAGGCGGATCTCGCCGTTGCGGTCGGCCGACGCGAAGCGCTCGCCGTCCGGCGACCAGGCCGTGCAGAGCACGTGGTGCTTGTGGCCGCGGCCCGTGTGCTTGGGCATGCACGTGTTGGTGTCCCAGAATCGCACGGTCGCGTCGCCGCCGCCGCTCGCGAGACGCTTGCCGTCCGGGCTGAAGCTCACGTGGAGGATCGCCTCCGAGTGGCCCTGGAGCGTGTCGCTGCAGCGCGTCACGGGCCGCACGCGGAACGACGCGAGCGGCTGGAACGTGATCGTCAGCGCCGTCTCGGTCGAGAGTTTCTATTCACACATCCACGGATTTTGTCAGTACACTTCCAAATGAGCGCGCGCTTCAACCACAATCCACACGCACCAGCTCCTCGACGGTCGCCTGGAGCGACTTGGTCACCTCGGTCTCGCCCACGAAGAACGTGTAGGGCACGCGCGTCTTGCCGGTCTGCTCAAGCAGCTGGTTCACGAGCTCCTCCATTTGGTTTACATTCGAGCTCAGCGGGATGTCGAGCCTCGGGCCCACGCTATCGCCCTGTGGATCCCAAACACCACGAAACAAGTCAGTCAAACGCCCATACAAAGTGCCACAATCGCATGGCCGGGAACACGCACGCTGTCGCTCTGGAACTGCGCGATAATGGATACGGGCGACTCGTCTTCCTCGTCCTCGTTGTTGTGCGCGAGGGCGGCCGCGACGGGCGCCGCCGGCGGCGCCGCACCGTAGAGGCTGCCGAAGTGGTCCTCGCTCAGCACCTCGACCTTCATCTTCTTCTTGCTCGGCTCCTGGATCGTGAGGCTCATGGCGGTGGTCTCGTGTATGTGTAGCAGGAGCAGGAGACGCGTTCGCAGGAAGCGGCAAGTGTCCCGATGACAACCTTTGGCGAGATGCGTCTCACTTACACAGACCACCAACCAAACGGAACAGCTCGGTTCATAACGGTTAGAAACAACACGCTTTTGAACAGGGCACTAAAATGAGGGGATGGGTCCAAGCCCGACGAGAGGAAACACCGAGTACGCCGAGTTGGTGTCGCCGACGCAGGGCAAGCTCCACTGGACGGCTTGCATGCGGCTGTACGCATAGGGGATCGCTCCATGGAGTATTCCCTGCTGCTAGCTTTTTTGTCCCTTCGTCAAGCTCACCAGAAACCACCCAGGAGATAAGGGACACGAGGCGCGTTCGCTTCGAGGTATTTTTTAGGCTGTGGATATGTCTGGAACGGTCCGCACTGCTCAAATCCAAGAACCCAGGACACGTGAGGTGTTGTGAGCGGAGCATCGGTGCCACAAAATAGTGTACCCATGTTGTACTTTCTCGTTTGTAGCTCCTCGTTGATTGGATGAGATATAGGTCGTTTTTGTGTACCAGCACACAACTTCGCTCTCGTGAAACGGCGCAAACCAGGCATTTCAGACTCGCGAGTTTCTCGCGCTTTTCCTGCGGCGTGCGCGTCATGAAAGTCGTCGCATCGAACGCGAGTGCGCCCTCCATTTACGAGCATCTATCCGTGCGTCATCTCGACGTCCTGCACGAGACCGTGAGAGCCCGCGTCTGGAAACTGACGCGGTTCGGTCTGGATTTTGTGATTCCGTGCAGGCGGAGGAGCACCGCCTAGAGCTCGAGCGGGCGCGAGAAGAACTGCGCAACACCAAGAAGCAGCTCGCTGGGCGGGTGCGCGTTTATTTGTCGGATGAGGGCGGGTTGACGTCGACCCTGGGCATGACGAGTTCTGATGCCCAGATGCTCCATGTGGTACGTTAGGATGCCGAGCTTCTTCAGCTCAAAACCGCGCACCGGAAGCTGCAAGACGCGCTGCGCAAGAAGGACAAAGACGTGAGTGGAGATGATGGCAGATGTCTTCCCAGCGTCAACACGGAGTCTGACCGATGTGTACGTGGGTATTTTGATGACATAGCTACAAAACGTGTTCAGCGTTCTCCGTGCACCACAAGACGCCGAACTCACGAAGAAGCGCAGGACTGAGCTCGTCGAGCGGCTACTCATGGAGACCCAACAGCGCGTGAGTGTTCGATAGTGTCGATACGGCTATGATTGTAGACTGACAATCTTTTGCTTGCGGTTGGTCCACGCAGGTCGTGAACGCCGAGGCGGTCGCGGAAGAGCGCAAGCGCGAGCTGGAAAAGCTCAAGTTTAGCAGGTTCGTCGTGCATCTTCCCCTGAGGAAATGGAATACCCACCCTCTGACGTGTCCTTGTCGCATGGAAGCAAGTTCCTCCGATTCCAGGAGCTAGACGTCGAGATCGAAGAGTGCCACCACGAGATCGAGCGGCTGCGGTCACAGCTGAGTCAGTACACTGTCGTTGGTACGCTACGGATCTCCAACCGGAACGGAACGACTGCGAATCCAAAGACACCGGCTACTGCCAAATCCAAGTCATCGCGGCGAGAGAGCGGGGGCAACCAGGCGGAGATTCATGCGACCCACTACCGAGAGCAGGTCGTGACCCCGATTGTACAGCGCGTGCCGCCGGCTCCTGAGACCTCCACGCCGCTCCCCATAGCATCAGCATCATCGGGTAAACGCGATAGTTTCGTCGAGCGCACGAGGCGCCGGGCTGTGGAGGCCGAGTACCAGAAGCAAGTGCGTCTGGCGCAACTGGAGGCGGAGTGCGAGCTCGAGGAGAATCTGCGCATCCTCGCGAAGCGGGAGGCGGCGGCACAGGCCGAGATGCAACGGCGAAACAGCCAGCAACAGCGAAGAAGCAGTCGCATCGCACGTGTGGATACAAACGAGGCTGTTGAATACCCCGTGGTCGTCTCTCCAGAAAACGTAGCCCCCCTGGGCGAGACGCGGCAACCAATCGCTCCAGAAGTGAGTGCTCTTTCTCCCGGCTTAGAAGTAGACGTGGCAGCCGCCAAGCCGGACGGCGTCGAGACTCGAGTGAGCGTGGAGGTTGGTCAGGCAGTTGGAGGTCTCATCTCGAGTGTGGTGGTTGCAATCGCTGAAGAAGACAGGCCGCCCGTACCGCACGCCGCCGTGAATGATGATGCCCTGGAGCCGAAGCAATACGATGAGTATGATGGTTCTGACGAACTCAACGTAGAAGAGAAAGATGCGGTTAAGAGCACACCGGAGCCAGTCGAGGGCGCGTCGGAGTCGGAGGACGCCATTGAAGAAGGATCAGGAATCGGCATCGTGGCCCACGAAGGTGTAAGTCGCGCTGAGGTCAAAGTGCCGCAGGATGAAGTTGACGAAGAAGTCGATGATCCACAGCTCGACCACGAGGGCCACGAAACACTCCCAAAGCGCGAGGAACCTGTCGAGGACGTCGATTCGGACGACGAGACATCTCCTGATGTGAACCTCCCACGCCAAGGGTTCCTTATCGATCCAGTGAACAATGTCCAGGTGCCGTATTCTACGATACTGCAAGAGCACGGCTCGGTTCCGGAGGTTGAAGGCATCGAGAAGCCTAACCAAGTCAACGAGCAGAAACCCGCTGCGGCTAAAGGAAACCCCTCTGCATCAGAAGCGAACGTTGGCGAGTCAAACGACTTCTATGAGGAGGAGGAAGAAGATGAGAAGGAGGAGGTGGAGGCTGAGGTTGTGGTGGAGGGCGATTTGAAGGCGAAGGAGGTCAAGCCCGAGAAATATGCTGTTGATGAGGTCAAGGAGGAAAAGACACACGATCCAGAGGAGACAAACGAGGTCTTCACCGAAGGCATACTGCAGGACACTAAAGAAGAAACCTCAGGTCAGGAAGAAAAGGAAGAGACGCTCCACCATGATGAGCAAAAGGAGCGGGAACCACCAGAAGCGGATGGCCAAGACGAGGACGACAACATGTACGGCACACCGAGTGACGACGACAACGGATCGCAAGAAGCAAAAGAAGCTGAGCCAAAGCTGCCTGACTTGGAGCAAAAGGCAAACGCACTGGCGCTCCGCAATGATACACAGCGAGACGACGCCGCGGGTGAGACGGATGAAAACGCCGTTGATCCCACGCCGCGGGACGAAGATCAAGAGCCCACTGCAGCGACTACCTCGCCGACCGTGGAAGCGGTGATTCCAGTGACTGAGCCACAATCAGCAGATCCAGAGCCTCCTGCTGAAGCTACCCAAGAGGATACAGTGGCGCTGACGCTCCACGCGTGCGACGATGCGATCGGCGCGGCCTCGGCCTTGATCCACGGCCAAATCGACGCCGCGCTCGCCGAGTCGGTCTCCGCCGGGCTTACGACCGTCCCAACGCCCCAAGACGCAGCCATCGGGCCGAGTGATCTATCCCCCGCCGAGCTGGCACTGGCGATGGACGCGGCTGCGCGCAAGATCCAGAAGTTCTGGCGCGACATGGACGCCCGGTACACGACGCCCCGGGCCAGTGCCGCCTCCGCCACCCCACCTACAGAGCCCGTGGAGCCCACAGAAGCGGCCGGCGTGACGGAGGAGGAGGGGCAGGCGACCAGGGAGTCCCCCGAGCGCGTGGAGAGCCCCATAGTGTCGGACGCAGAGGCGGGGGAGGAGGAAGAGGACGGCTGGTAGGAATAGGCATGGATAGATACATGGCGCTGCTTCAACTTGTACCTTCGTGCAACCTTCGCGCAACCGCATCTGCCCTGCATGGAAGCGGTCTTGCTCTTGTTCTGTCCCCCCAAACACTAATACTCGGAAGAGATGATCGCGTGCGTCGCGGTCGTCGGCGCGGCGGTGCGTGGCGCGTATAATGGGCGACGTACAGAGATTAAGACGGCGACTAACCCAACGGTCTTCCCCCATCTCTGATGGTCTCTGCAGAACAGTCCGCTGTATATCCGCACGTTCGAAGACGACGAGGACCTGGGCTTCCACTACGTCACCCATGTGGCGCTCGACATCATCGAGGAGAAGCTGCGCGCCGCGAGCGCGACGGCCGCCAAGGATGACATGTACCTGGGCTTCCTCGGCCCCATCGAAGACTACCGCGTGTGGGTTACAGCGCAGTTAGATGGGATACGTTGTGGTCGGACGGAGCCTGATGATGATCTTTCTGTCGGCGTAGGTACGGCTACGTGACCAACACGTCGGTCAAGCTCATCGCGATCCTCCAGGACAGCCCCGTGCGCGACTCGGAGCTGCGATCTGTACGTTGCCTGTCGCTGGCTGGCTGTGTTGTCTCGTTTGGGGGCCGACGCTAACACTATTGCGTGCCAGTTCTTTGCCGAGCTCCACAAGCTCTACGTGAACGCGATCTCGAACCCGTTCGCGCCCATTGGTGAGCGCATCACGTCGCCGCTGTTCGAGAAAAAGGTCTCCGCGCTCGTCACGCAGCAAAACAGCGGCGCATAATGGATGTGAACGATGGTGTGGCTGTGTAAGCATGAACTAGTTACATACCAATGGCCTCGAGCGACAGATCGCCGAGCCCCGAGTCGAGCGCCGGCTCGTTGTCGTCGTCCGAGTCGTCCGAGTCGCCGTCCTCTTCTTCCTGGTCGATCTCGGGCATGGGGAAACGCAGGATCGCGGCGATGCCGCTGATCTGGCCGAGCTTCTCGCCCGACACGTGGAGACTGCTAAAGAGGCGCACGATGCCGCCGTTGTCGCGGACGCTCTCAACGAGGTCCACGTACTTGCGGCGCGTCGCGATGTCCTGGTGGCGGAACAGCTCGTCCGTGATGAGTAACGTCTCGATCGCGCTGTTGTCGTTGGCCTGCGTCACGTGCTTGAACCCGTAGTACGCCCGGTCCTGGTCCGTGTGGAGCATGCGGAAGAACGTCTCGAGCGCCTTGACGTCCTCGACGGCCTTGGTGTCGGCGACCTGCGACTGGATCGCCGGGTCGTTCAGCACCTCGTCGAGCGCGTGCTTGTGGCCCGAGGACGCGTGGCACATGACGAACTTGGACTTGTGCTCGAGCAGGAGCTTGTCGTCCTGGCGCACGGCCTGCTCGATCATGTACTTGTAAAAGTCGTCCTTGACGAACCCCGGGCTCGCGACCAGCACGCACTTGACCAGCTTGAAGTCAATGTGCTGCTTGATGGACCGCACGACGTTCTCGTAGAACTTCTCGAGGCCCTTGGCGTGGTTCGAGCTGCCCGTGCGCTTCTTAGGAATGCTCGTCTCGATCTTGGCCTTGATCACGGTCATGTGGCCCTTGATGAGACACAGGTGCGCTAGCCCGGTCTGCATGACCACGGCCGCGAGCTCGGCGCGCTTGGTGATATCGCAGGCGGTCTCGATGCGCTCGATGGACATGACGTCCCAGCAGTTCTTCACCAGCGTGAAGTCGCGGTTCATCTCGAGGTCCAGCGTGTGGTAGGCGCCCATCTACAGTACATCCAGCGCCACACGGTGAGCGATCGTAAGCCAGAGAATGCTACACGGTGAACAATCCGCACGTACGCGGACGTGCTGGTTCTCCAGTGTGTTCTTGCCCTTGATGCGCAGCACGCACAGCGCCGGGTCAAAATTTACCTGCTCTACCTGCCATCCAGATTCCCCCGCACAATCGTCAGCGTCTCCTCCCACAACGTCCCCCTCATACAAGCCACACACACAAACCTCGATCTGCAGTGTCAGCCGCACGCGCTGGCTGCTCGTGGATCCTGTCACGCCCTCCTTCACGACCTATTCATGCGCGCACATCTTCAGTGGGTACAAGGGTTGGAGCTGCTCGCGGGTCCCGACGTGCGCACCTTGCGGATCGTCGTGGTCTTGACCGAGTCGCCCACGTGGATCAAGTTGTACACGTGCCACATGTCCTCGGGCTCCTCGGCGCGCAGCACGACGGAGCCGGCGCCATCCTTCTCGCTGATCTGCTTCTTCAGCAGCTTCATCGCGGCCAGGTCGATAGGTTCCCGTTGTCACCGCAACGTGCCCATGCCGCCGGCCCATGGACGAGTATCCACGATACCTTCGCGCAACATTCCCACGTGGCCCACACCATTCCTGATACTATGTGGACTACCTTATGTGCCGATTTGAACGCACCCCTTTCGCGCCCAAAAACCGCACCGACTCTCGGTTCCCTCCTCCCCGCCTCCCCCTCTCCGCTCTGCCGCGCTCCCCTCCGCTTTCTTCGCCATTTTGGTAAGAAACCGGTGGCACGGCGGTCGCTGGTGTTCTCTACCGGTATTTTACCAAGTGGGTTCACCGACATCTCCTCCATCATGGCCAAGCGGGATGCCCTCGAGTCCGCGGACGAGCTCTCGCCTGGCGCGCCGCCGGCCGTGGCGGCCACCGAGACGGCCAACGTTAGTGGCCTCGGCGTCGTGGGCGTCGGCGTCTCCGCGCTGAACGGCGGCGCGGCCAGCGGCGCCGCGACGCCCACGGGCAGCGTCGCGTCGTCCACGCCCGCCAACGCCAACGCGCCGCCCAGCGTGTCGGCGGTCTGGGCCTACTTCGACAAGGACGCCATGGGCAACTCGGTGTGCAAGTTCTGCGACCGCGTGATCAAGGGCCACCACTCGTCCAACCTGCTCTCGCACCTGCGCACGGCCGGCCGCACGGACGCCGCGCACCAGCAGGCCAGCGCCGTGTGCGAGGAGCACCGCGAGACCAAGCGCAGCGCCAAGCGCCAGAAGATGGCGCTGCCGGCCACGGCCGCCGAGTTCGCGGCCACGTACCCGCAGCTCGTGGCGGCGGCCGCCGCGGCCGCGGCCGTGCCGGCGTTCGCCGCCGCCGGGTCGCCGTTTGCCGCCGCGCTCAAGAAGGACGCCGGTGCGATCGCGAACGGCGTGTTCTACCCGCCGTCGGCGTCCGCGCTGGCGGCCGCTGCGGCCGCCGCGACGCTCGGCAAGGACCCGCACCAGCAGCACCGCGACGCGCACCACGCGAACCTCATCACGCCCGGCCAGGTGGCGTGCTCGGCCGAGCAGCTCGCGCAGGACTTTGGTGGGTGGCTGGAAACTAGGATGGTGGGCACGAGTGTGGGACCTGACGCAGCTCTCTCTTTGTGTTTTGTGCAGCGCTGATGGTGCTGACGGAGAACCTGCCGATGAACTTTTCGGCGCAGCCCGGCTTCCAGAACTTTGCGCAGCTGCTGCTGGCCGACAAGAAGTCGCTGCTGCCCGACGAGGAGGCCGTCACGAAGAACATCCTCATGCTCCAGCAGAGCCTCGCGCTCACGACCAAGATGCTGCTCGCGCGCACGCGTGGGGTGCGTGACGCACTCAATCGTGCTACCTGGTTGGAGGAACGCAACGGGATCTAATGCGGACGTTTGTGGCGCTATTCAGGTCGCCATCTCGCTGGAGGCGTGGAAGCACCCGTCGCCCGAGCTCAGCGCGTCGGCTAAGTACTTCGCGATCTCGGCGCACTTCAGCATCAACTTCCGCCCCTACCACGTCACGCTCAGCTGCACGCCCGTGGGCAGCGGCGTCGACTTAGTGACCCTCAAAGCACTCGTTGAACAGACGCTCGAGGTACGTGAATGGCGACGCGTGACACTCACCCGATCCTGTGTGGTTGGTATTGACGCGACATTGTTGGCATGATAGCGTGCCGGTATCAAGGACAAAGTCATTGCCTGTATTGTCGGCGATCTTCCGTGGAAGGACGGCGACGAAGTGACGCTCACCGATGCGGACCTGCCCAGTGTATTCCTGTCGCCCAGCCTGGACGGCCGCCTGCTCTCCGGGGAGTCTCACGCGACTCGCGTCGTTCCGTGTGCAGCGACGTTGCTCCGCGCGTGTGTCAAGAAGTCGGGGTTCGCCTCAAGCTTCCCGCACCACGTGCTCGCGTTGGATGACTTCTTCCGCCGATTCGCGCACCACACCGAAGCACACTCCACCTTGAAGCGCAAGTGCCCTCTCATCGACCCTGCTCTGGTCGTCGACGAAGATGCCGGAGCGACGGGTGCGCGTTCGTACTACGACGTGCTGCGAGACGTGCACGACTCGCTGCCCACGCTCGAGCAGATCGCGCAGCAGTTTGAGGTCGAGTTCCTCTCTAGTGCGGCCACCGAATGGATCACGCTGGTCGCCAAGAAGCTGCGACCGTTCGCTCGGTACGCTGATGCGTTCGAGGCGGAGAAGCAGAAGCGAAATGGCAGCGACAAAGAGCTTTTCCGAGATGGCAGCTCGAGCGTCTCCACGATCGTCGCCTTCCTTGTCGAGTACATCGAGAAGCAAGCCGCGAGCGTGAATGAGGGCGCCGTGTTTACGGATCCGTCGGACGTACTGTCGTGGAAGTCGTTCTATGAGCTGGTCTCGAAGGACCTGAGAGAGCGGTTCGCGCACTTGTCGCCGCAGTCGCTCGCTGCGACGCTGCTGGACCCGCGGTACAAGGACCGAGACTGCTGCTACCTCGTGCCTGACGTCGAGCGGGTGGAAGCCGAAGGTCTGCTGCGCCGACTGTTGGACATCCCGTCAGACATGAACCCTTCCAATGACCCAAGCACCTCTGTCGATGCCGCGGAGGGATCAGGAAAGGATGACGAAGGAGCCAACGATGAGGACGAAGACGACGATCTGCTGGCGCAACTCCCGTCGACGGGCTCCAAGGACTCCAATCGCGAAGGCGAACTGACGGTGACGTGGACAAACGAGCTCAACGCTTTCCTCTCGCTGCCGCTCGCAGAGCGCAACGTCGATCCCATGTCGTGGTGGAAGATGAACCAGCTGCGCTTCCCGTTGCTCGCGCCGCTCGCCGAGCTGTTGCTGGCGCTACCCGCCGCAGCCACGTCGGGCGAATCGACCTTGCGTCGCATCAACCAGACATTACTGCGTGTCGAGGGCTTTGCGCTGGATCCGACCATCGCGACCACGCCGGCGTTGGTGGACGCGTTCTTGTCCTTCCAGAAGAACCGGGAGAACGTCATCGAGTGGTTCCGCAGCAACTCGACTGTCCTGCCCGAACCTGCTCCGGAGATGGAGTCTGCGACCAACTTCAAGCACATCGAGAACGTCTGAGTGCATGGACCCACAGATTCCCTCGTGGCTTTTCTCGTTATACTTTTTGGCGGACACGCACGCTGTGGCAATGATGGAGGTATGTGCAGGGTTCGCTGTGTAGCTGCGAAGCGGACATTTTTTTATCTTCTCTCATGCATAATCCACGTACGGTTTGTAATGTGTGCACGCTACTGGGGACAACGCAATGGGGGAACGACACGGGTCTATGGCTGCGTAGCGGCCTTGCCGTGGGGGCGCGGGGACTCGGCGGTCCGCAGCGCCGTGACGAAATCCTCGCCGTGCGCGTTCGTGACTTCGGCGTTCTTCATGAACGCGCCGAGCGCGCCGAGGTAGCCTTCGTGCTTGCAGAAGCGGGCCTGCATCTCGCCCTTGGACCAAAAGTTGATCGCGTACGAGAGCGTGCGCGCCGAGATCTTGTTGTGGCGCAAAAAGTTGCCGACGAAGAAGATGCGCTTGGTCTTGTAGAGGCACGAGTTGAGGAACGCGATCTGACCGATGTTCTGCGTGACCATGACGAGCAGGGAGCGCGCGACGTCGGCGTCCGACACGGCGTCGCGCGGCTGCGTCATCATGCGGCCAAAGCTGCTCGCGACTGTCGTCGCCGGCAGATTAAACTTCTCGTACGAGCCGCCATAGATGTCCCCGACCGTCATATCGACGTTGTAGTTGGTGCCGTTGACCGATATGTCGAGCGCCTCGTCGTACGTGCGGCACTGCGTGAGCAGGCGGCAGAGTCCCCAGTACGTGCCGCCACCGATGCTGCTGCCGCTCACGCGCTCAAAGTCGTTGGGTCCTTTCACGTACAGCACGCTCACGCCCGAGCCAATGCTCACAAGCTGTCGGCACACACAAAGTCAGCACAGCGATCCACACAAAAATTGGATGATTAAACAGGAGCAAAACGGACCAGGTAGGGGAAGATGTCCTCGTCCATCTCGTACTGGATGAGCTTCATGCGGGACGCTGCCATGGCCTTGATGTCGACGTCGTCGAAGGTGTACACCTCGTCCGACAGCGTGGTGAGCAGAAAGTTGAGCCCGCGAATCGTGCACTCGATCTCGTCGTACTTGTCGAGTTCGATGCCCGCGAGCTCTTCAAAAAGAGGTTCGTACTAGTGTCATCCAGCCATTTAACGTGAGTGAGCTCGCGATATCGACAACACGAGGGAGCACGGGAACCCACGCACCTTGTGCGCGCCTCCGCCTGTGCATGGTACGATCCGCAGCGACTGATTCAGACCTTGAGCGGCGATGAACTCGATGGCTTCGCGTGTATGTTTCGTCTCGAAGCGGATGAAATGAAAGATCTGACCATGTAAACCGCACAAATATTGGTCAGTCGATGGTGGGAACACTGCGCAGGTGACATGTACGTGCAGGCACTTACGCCTTGGAGCGCCTTGCTATGGACGCGGAGGCGCACGTCCTGCACGCCGGTCGTGCCAAACAGCTCGTTCTCGACAATGAACTTGGTCATCTCTCCGGTCGCGAATTCCAGCGACGGGGAGCGCGGCCGCTTGCGGTTCTCGGGGCCCGCGACACTCGTCGGCGCTGCCGTCGTCGCTGCGTTGGACGCATTGGGCGCCGTGGGCACGGTGTCTCGCTTCTCAAAGAAAACGATCTTGGCGAGCGTGCCGCCAATGTCGAGCCCAAAGCACTGCCCCACATCCGACCTGTCTCCACACCAAACACAAACCCAGCGTCAGGGTACAGCGCACATTTTAGACCAGTGAGGCGGGGGGACGCACTGCTTGGAGATCTTCTTGTAAGTGACGCGCTGGCGCCAGAGCCGGTGGCGCGCCTTCTTGCGGCGCAGGCACAGCAGCGCCACGGACGACGAGAAGACCAGGAACGAGCCCGTGAGCAGCGCGCGGTCCACGGGGGACGGCAGCGCGGCCATGGCTGGCGATGGGGGCGACGTGAAGCGCGTGTGTCCTGCCTGGTGCAGCACCGGAAGCGCGCAATGCAATGCGCCGTGAGCCGAGAGCCGCAAGCCGCTTGCAGTTGACGTAGCGGCCGGCGGTGCGATGACGGAGCTGCTCGCAGTTCCGCGATGGTGATGGGGGCCGCACTTTTTCGGTCCGGAGCTGGATACGATATGTTGATTGGCTGAAAATGTGGGTTAAAAATTCCACGAATATTCCTTATCAACCAATCAACACGCTGATCGCATGGCGATGCCATCCACGCGCGCATAGCCCGGGCACTTGTTGCCAGCGAAGGTGGGTGTGACTACCTGCCAAACTATATAACAGAGTGATGGTGGAATAAATAGATAGAGGTAACAGCGAGGTGCAGCAAAATTGGGGGCGTGGCCACCTGGAAAAATGTGAGAGAAGGGTCCCGTGTCCAGCTATGGCCGCGATGACCGCACGGGCGTGTGACATACGGGGTTCACGCTGGGTCGCCCCGAGCGGCGTTGAAGGCTGAGTGGGAGTTTGTATGGCACCCATTCTCCGTGTTCGTCGGTCTTGGTCGGTGCGACTCAGCCGCGCGCGTGTGACTGGCCGCGGACGTTGTCCTTGTCCGCCGAGCGCTGGACGCTGCTGAGCCGGAGGAGCACTGTGGAATCGACCGCGTGCACCCCACAGTCCCGTTTTCCATCCGATAGATCCACAACATGATCCCGCCGTGCGGCCAGCACCACCTCGTGCAGGGCCTCCAGCGCGAGCTCGCCGAGGTGCAGAGCTACATCCAGGCGCGGCTGCAGACCGACGAACCCTATTTATTGAACGTGAACCCGGCGCAAGTGGCCGAGTACCAGGACGAGCTCCAGCACTACGTCAAGCAGAAGCAGCGCCAGCACCAACTGCGGCGGCCGCTGCACATGAGCCGAGAAGCAGCGCCAGCGGTGCGGGCGACGGCGCCACCCGCGCCACGCGTGGCTTGCCAAGAAGAGCCCACGCCCGCGCGGGTGCACACCCACACACCGGCGCACTCGTCCAGGTCATTTTCCCACCAGCCCTCTGCGTCGATGCGTCCGGCGCCGCCCAGCGACTGCATGCCAAGCGTTGTGCCCAAGCGGTTGCCTGGCGTCGAGTGGCTGCTTGCCCTCAATCACCACGAGCAGCAGCAGCAACAGCAATACCACTCGCAAGCTGATCGATACGCCACTCTGCCGCCGACGCCGTGCCTTGTGCCCGCCGTGCCGGTGATGGAGCCCCCTTCTTACCCACCCCTCGTGGATGGATTCGGCTTCGCGGCCCACCCGGCGATGCACCACCGCACGCTCAAGAAGCAAAAGACTATGTAAAGCTGTAACTACTAGAACTAAGTAATGAACCCCACGAGCGCGCGTCGACGATGGAAGCCGATCGTGATCTCCCACACACCGCTTCCGCCTTGCGATCTTTCCTTTTATTCGGGCGGTCGAGGGACCGACACCACGCCCGTGCCCTTTCGTTCGCACTGAGCGTCTAAGAGTCGGTGGGGCGACCCCTGGATCCGTCCACGGGCATCTTGGATCTCTCTCAGAAAGAGACGAGATGCAACCCATGATCAGTTCCTGTCCAGGTTGCCTTGGATACCCGTGGAAAGTGACGAGCTTCGACGTGTCCAACGTTATTGGTGTGGCAATCAAACCTTGTACACCAACTTTGACCTCACGTAATTTGGGATCGAGTGCCCCAATTTTCGTCGCAAAAAAACCATCGGGTGCCCCTTTGTCTGGACAACCAAAAAATCCTTATCTCGGCTTCGGATTCGTCGAAGTAAAGAAGGTGTGGTTATTTTTGCCAATCATGTCCAAACGGAAAGGAGCTCAGAATGCGCGACCGTGAAAACTACGGGTTACACTTCCTATGTAAACGCATATATTGCCGTAACCAATGATCTGATACCCGTCTATTTGCATTCCTTTTACCTTTAACAGTTGATTCATATTTCTGAGTATCACCTAGGAAACAGGTGTTTCGGTGAATGCCACCCGGGAGTTGCTCGAGGGAAGCTTCATATCTCGAACAGTTCGGTTCGACAAGACCCACGAATTAGAGACTGCATGGTCAATGGATCATTGAATGTTTCCGCATTGCTCGTCTTGCTCTACACAGTCCTCGTTTTGCGGTAGAGAGGAGAGTTCATGGAATCAGATGGTTTTTGCCCGAAAACTCGGAT
>JAADWV010000705.1:0-15986 GCA_023336295.1 Pythium folliculosum | reverse complement strand
CCCCCCCCCCCCCCCCCCCCCCCCCCCCCCCCCCCCCCCCCCCCCCCCCCCCCCCCCCCCCCCCCCCCCCCCCCCCCCCCCCCCCCCCCCCCCCCCCCCCCCCCAAAACAATTAGCTGGAAAGTTCGTCAAGAGAATCTTCGTCACCCGTCGCTGATTCTACCGTCAGCTCACCTCCAGTGCCAGCCGTATCGTCATCTTCATCATCCTCATCCTCTTCGTCCTCATCATCACCATTGATGACGCCGCTCATCGCGTGAGCCGATGAATTATCATCCGTCTCTTCATCCGACAACAGGTTGATCTCACCGGGCGTGCCATCGTCTTCCTCATCTTCATCGTCCTCATCATCAGCGTTAACAGCCCGTTTGCCTCCGTCATCGGTCTCATCATCGTCGTCCTCATCCTCATCACCGTAGTCCTCGTCATCATCGACTTCAAGTGGCGCATCTTCCGTACCGCGCAGAGATAGCTCACTCACTCGGATAGCATCCTTAAGGAGGCCAAGCATGGCGTCATTCGCACATGCATCGACAAGGATGCCGTCGCGCGCCGCCTCATGCCCGTCAAAGAGATCTTCTCCGTACTTCTCCAAAGCGGTGAGCACAAGCTTGCTTCGCGCCGAGCTGTCCAGCTGGTGGAGAAGCTGTCGTGCCTCCGTCTTGTTCTGGGCGATCTTCCGTCGCTGCATGGGCGACAGCAGCTGTCCCTCTTCTTCATCGTCTTCATCATCGTCTTCTTCATCCCCTTCGTCGTCTTCTTCATTATCGACCTTGACCTCATCGTCGTCATCCTCCTCCTCCTCGAGGTCGTCATCTTCGTCATCCAGCGTCACCACATCCAACGTCTTGCCGTTGCCGTTGCCACGGGCAGGCGACTCTTCGTCCTCGTCCGTACTCGCGTCCGGCGGCGCAAGCGCATCGGCGTCGTCGTCCACGAGATCATCAAGATCCACGTCTTCCTCGTCGGCTTCTCCGCCTGTGAGCGGCTCGTCCTCGTCGTTCTCGGCTTCCTCCACGCGCGGCTTCTTGAGCACGGGCGACACCATCACGTCGTCCAGCGTGGTCGCCCCGAGCTCCAGGTCGTCGCCCGCCGCTGCTCCATCGTTGGCCT
Source organism: Pythium folliculosum (assembly GCA_023336295.1). Lineage (NCBI taxonomy): Eukaryota > Oomycota > Peronosporomycetes > Pythiales > Pythiaceae > Pythium > Pythium folliculosum. The sequence continues at coordinate 14,874 of JAADWV010000705.1, read as the reverse complement.
CGTCCGCGGCCGCAGTAAGCATCTCCAGCGCGCGCTTCTTGAGCGCCGATCCGTTCTCCGCCGCGTCGCTCGCGCTCGTCGCGCTGTCGTTGAAGTCACCCTCGACCGCCGCCGCCAGCGCTTCGGCCGCTGCTGCCACCGCGTCCACGGGCTCCGCCATGAGGGCCACTGCTTCCTGTTAAATCCGTTCCCCGCGTTGAACTTGCTTCGGCTGATCGCTGGGGCGTCCGCACGAGGCCGTTGCTTCCCGAGGTTTCCCTTGTCTCTTGGTTGCCGCAGACACTTGGATTGCCGTTTGTGTGTGTTTGGGGAGATGTTGCGGGGGAACAGGGAGGGCGGGGCTACTATTTCCGCACCCAATGTACTTAACCCAGATACGAATTTAGAGGTCACTGAAGAGAGTTTGTATGTGATTGTGGCCAACCGTGGCAGGCAACGATGGCAGTGATGGGGAAGGAGAGGGAAATGGGAAGGTGATGAGTATGTACAGTATTGACGTGGCACTCGCCAAGATCACTTGGTATCTTTCTACTTTGGCTGGTGCTAATAATTTACTTAGAGCTGCATTTGCATGGCCGACATTTCCTCGGACTGCCAGAGAAGCTGGGTGAGCAAGTCGCTCTCGAACTCGGTCATAAGCTCCTGCTGCGCGATGGCGGCGCCGTCCGAGATGGACGACGGCGAGCGCACAGAGGGCGTGGGCGAGCTGGGTTCCGACTTGGGCGAGTTAGGCGCCGACGATGTGGAGGTGGCGGCGTCTGCCGTCTGGACCGGGGCCGTGCTGTTGCAGTGGCAGCCCGCGGCCATGCGCGACTCGAGGAACGCGTTGCGTTCGCGCAGCGCGATCACCTCGGCCTCGAGGTCGCGGATCTTCTGCTGCGAGCGCTCGCGGAGACGCGCCGCAGCGATGCGGTTCTTAATCTTTTTGATCTCCTGCGCATCGTACTGGTGGACGAGCTCGTCCGGGATGTCGATGGTCTCGCGCTTGCGGCGGCGACGCGGCTGCTTGGGCGAGGCCGCCGACTTCGTGCTCGTCGTCGGGTACGGCGCGTAGTGGTGGCTGGTGGCCGCGGGCTGCGCGTCGTGAATCATATCGTCTTGGTAGTCGCACTCCTCGGCCGGCAGCGAGATCATCAGCTGGCTAAAGGTGGTGGCGATTGGCGCATCGAAAGTGATCGGCGAGGAGACAGCGTGGGCGGCAGGGGAGTTCATCGTTGCGGAGAGGAGGGGAGAGGAGGTGTTGGGAGGGGAGGGGTAGCGGAGCGGATGCTGCTAGAGGATGCTTGTGGACATATGAGGAAGTTGTGGAATGAGTCCATGGATCGCGATCCTTCGCGCCATGTTGCCTCCGTTGTTGCGGTGAAGGTGACGTGGTGACCGCTTGTCACGAGCGGGTGTTGACAGTTGAGACCTTCACTCCTCCAAAAGACCATCACTCGATCCATTTGTTGGAGAAAATTCCCAGTTTGGAGGGACGAATGTTGGTCATTTGGGGACACAAACGAGCCCCACTTTCATGCAACCACACACACGCACGGGGCACATCCGCCACAGAGGTGCTGGTACAGTACCGGTATTACCTTCTTTCTCCTTGGCACACGGCCACGCAGTGACGCACTGCAATGCCGTCACGGCATTGCGGTGCCATAAAGCGATCAGGCGGTCATGGAAAGAGGCACGACCAACTCCAATCAGTCATGAGGGAGTTCAGAGGAACGGACAACTCGTGGCTGGTTCGATGTGAATTGTAAGGGTCTAGCGTGTGACCCGAAGGTAACGATTCGTTTCAGATCCTGTTCGGACGACATTTTTGGCAGCACCATGTGTTTCCAGGGTTTTTGTTCCACGCTTTCGCTCTGCTCCCCTCCTCCGTTTCGATCTCCCCCCGCCACGGCCCTGAGAGCGCGGGGCACTTTTCACACACGGCTCATCAGACAACATCATCATGCCGAGACAGCGCGGATCGCGAGGCAAGGGAAGCGGCGGCGACAAGGCCAACGGCGGCGGCGGCGGCAAGCGCGCGGCGCCGTACGAGTCCCGACAGAGCGGCCGCAAGGGCGGTAACCAGCCGGCCAAGGGCGGTGACCAGGGCGGCCGCAAGAACGGCGGCGGTGGCGACGGCCGGGGCGCCAAGGGAAAGAGCGGCGGCGGTAACGGTGGCGCCGCTGGCGGTCGTGGCGGACGTGGTGGCCGTGGCGGCCGCGGTCGCGGCGGCGACAAGCCCAAGCCCAAGACGGCCGAGGACCTCGACCGCGAGATGGACTCGTACTGGGGCAAGTCGGAGGAGCACGCGCAGAAGAAGCTCGACAGCGACATGGACGACTACTGGAAGAACAAGGACGCGACCAAGGCCGATGGCGAGAGCGCCGAGGCCGAGGCCGTTGTGGAGGACAAGGTCGGCGAGCCCGCTGCGGCCGCTGCGACGGAAGCGGCGACCGAGAGCGCTGAATAAGATGGTTCCGACATCGGCGTGGCTTCTGGTAGATAAAATTCCGCCGACATTTCACAGATATACAACTCTCAACTCTCCAACCATTATTTCGCGCGTTGCTCATCCAAACACTTCTTGCAGCTTGCCGAGCGCGGCGAGCACGAGCCACAGAATACCGACGATCACGGAGAGCATGGACGAGAAGATCGAGATACGGAACGCCATGATCTCGCTGCGTTCGCCGAGGCGGCCCGTGGCTTCGCCGTACACAGCGGCAAACACGCCCATGGTCGCGATCGACGTCATGCAGAATGAACCGAGGTACAGCACCGACTTGACGGTGTCATGGAGTCCGACCGCGGGCAGCACGCCGAGGATACCACCCGGACCAGCGATGCCGTGGACGATGCCCACGATCAGCGCTGTACACTATTTGAGCATACCCGAGCGTCAGGAAATGCGATGAGAGCGCGCGCACGAGAATACTCACATACCTTTTGTGTCTGTGCGTTCTTGAAGTCAATCTGGGCCCACTTGGGCAGCCGATATCGTTTGCCACAGATCTTGACGCGTTCGTCTTTTGCTTCGTCGTCATCGTCGTCGCTACTGTCACCGTCCTCGCCGTCTCCCTCGCCGTCAGTACTCCGTCTCCGATCCGAGAGGAGCTCTTGGAGGGACACGGTGCTATCGGCGGGGCTGGCCTGCGGCGGAATCGTATCGTGCGTGCGCGGCGCCCCCTCAGCCTCGTCGTCTTCCTCATCTTGCTCTTCAGTGAGTTTCTTCTTCTGCAGTTTCGCAAGCCGCGGCCGGCGCTGCGAAGGAGACAGCGGCGAGTTTTCATCGTCGTCATCTGCCATTGTCATCTCCGACGCTTCACGAGTCTGCGCATCCGAACTGCTGACGCCTTTGAACAAGTGCTCTCTTGGCGAGGAGCTGATAATCGACGCTGTCTCGGCTTCGGTGTCGTCGTCACGGTCCTTCTCCACACTGCCGTCATCGCTATCTTGATCACTTCCACGCTCAAGCTGAGCGAGCTGCGCTTCTCTCTTCCGCGCCTTCTCCTCCCGGATCTCGCGCCGACGCTGCTTGGACTTTTTCACGCCTTCGTGGACGCCGTAGAGCCCGAGCGCGACCATGAACACGCCGACGAGGATATCCGTAACGACGTTGAGCACGGCGAAGTCGAGCTTGCCGTCGAGGCTGATGAAGATCACGGCCATGATGATGAGCCCGATGCTGTGGCCGCAGCCCCAGCGCATGCCGAGCGCGAACGACCGCCAAGACGAGCCGGCCGAGAGCGTCGCGAGCGCGCTCAGGTGGTCGGGCCCCGTGAGCACGTGGATGAGCCCGAAGAACATGCCCGTGAGCACGAGCTTCAGCGGCGACGAGTGCGCCAGCGCGCCGCCTTCCTCGGTCGCGTGCATCGCCGCGTGGGCCACCTCCACGCGCAGCCAGCGCGACACCATGCCCCAATCCGGTTCTTTCCCCCGACGTTACGAATGTGACACCTGCAGGCTGGAGGTGTAGTCCAGCCGGATAACGATGGGGGCCGGACAGACCGAACATCAGTTAAGAACCCAATTCGAACACATCGAGCCAGTGATAGTATTCACAGATATAACACGAATGCCAAAATAGCACTTCAACACGAGTTATGAAACGACGCGAGGCATAAGACGCAGTTCCTTTTTGCTTCCCTGGGTTCGGAACCCCCGCCTCTCTCACTCGTCCAGTTGCCTTGCGGTGGTTCGAAAAGCATGACGATCGTCGGCCCGTGGACGGCGCGGCAGCTCTGCCTGGGCGTGGGCTACGTGTTCCCGATCTACAAGTCGTCGCAGGCGCTGAGCCGCCAGGACGCGCACGAGCTGCTCCAGTGGATCACGTTCTGGACCGTGAACGCGCTCTTCTGGGTCGTGGAACTCGTGGGCGACACGGCCGTCGGTTGGGTGCCGTTCTACTACGAGGCCAAGATCGCGCTGCTGCTCTGGCTCGTGCTGCCGCAGTACCACGGCGCGCGCACGCTCCACGAGCAGTGGCTCGCGCCGACGTTCGAGAAGCACGAAGACAAAATCGACGACGCGATCCTGGACATCAAGCGCCGCGCGAGCGAAAAGGTCGTGCAGGTGTGCAAGGACACGGCGGCGATCGCGCTGCGCCGCGGCTCGGGCGTCGTGCTCCAGGGACAGCAGTACGTCGCGACGCAGCTTGTGCAGCAAGCGCTCGGCAAGATGCAGCAGCCGGCGCCTGCCTCAGAGACGCAGGAGCTGCGGGTCCCGACGGTCCTGTCGTTCCTCACGGCGGCGACCGCGACCGACGTGGAGCAAAAGCCACGCAAGTCCATTGTGCCCGTGTCTATCAAGGCGGAGGCGAAAGAAGAGCGCACCGAGAAGCCGACGGACGCCAAAGAGGTGATGAAGCCGGAGGACAAATCGCGAGGTGACGCCAAGGCTGCGGAATCCAGTGCGCCCGCCAAGGGGTTGCCGCCCATGAAGCCACGTAGTCCGCGGCGCGCTCCACCACCGCCCAAACCTGCCGCATCGCCTTCCTCGATGCCCGCGCAGCCTGTTCGAAACAACCAAGAGAAAAGCAAGGAACTCGTGTCGCACTTCAAGAAGCTGCTCGTCAAAGGATTCCAATTGAAGTATTACCCGGCCGAAGGCGTGGTCAAGAACCGCACGCTCCGCCTCGTAAGTGCGCAGTCGCGCTACCTCGTCTTCGAGAGCTCGGCCGGGGAGCCCGCGAGCAAGAATAAGAAATCCGTCACACTCTTCGTCCACAACGTCCGCCGCGTCGCGGCAACCAAGGCGGGCGAGCCTGGTGTGCCTGGTTCCATCGACGACAGCTTGGCGTTCGTGCTGGACAACGGGAAAACGACGCTCCTCTTCGAAGGCGACTCGGCCAAGACGCGCGACTTGCTTGTCGCTGGTATGCGCTTGCTTGTGAACGAACACAAACGCCATGATACAGTCGCGCTCGCGTCGATGACCAGCATTTTCGAGCGGCTCACGAAGCAACGCGCGTTCGATCAGCTCGTATACTTGCTATCATCCAAGCAGGAACAGGATGGCGTTGACTTGTAGACGCGCTGCTTGGCTGATTCGAATATCTGGAATGAAATAAAAAGAAATCTGACTTGCTTCATACACGCGACCACAGTCGTCGCTCCTCATCCGTGGGAGATCGCTGCGCACGGAACTCGACGGCTGAATCTTCGCCCGTCGACTCGTTACTACTGGCTGTCGGCGTCGCGGCAACGGCCTTCGCTGGCACGTTGCCTTGCTTCTCCGCTTCTCGGCGTCTCTTGAAGATCTTGCGGCGGCCTTCTACGAGCTTCGGCGTGAGCTCGTACAGCTCCATGTCAATGGCGAGTGCGCTGAAGTCGTTCAAGCTGTAGTAGTGGACGATGAATGGCGTGTGCACTTCGTCCTCGTGGTTTCGCAAGTAGGTGGCGATGCGCTTCGAGACAATAATCTGCCCGCCGTACCCAAGGTCCCCAATCTCACGAGCGATCAACTCACTCGCACCAATGTAGAGCGTCTTGCCCGTTACGGGGTGAATCTGCGAGATAATGGAGCCCTCTTCGTCGATGTTGGTATCGTGGATGCCCATACGCACACGCAAGCCGCGGAACAACGGGTTCATCTTGAGGTTGCACTCGCGCTCCGTCTTGGTCGAATCGAGAAGCCCGTGAAGTTCAGACGGCCACTTGGCCTGCACGAGCTGCAGCTGTGCCTCGAGGCAGTACTCCACCGCCTCGGGGATGGAGTGGAACGCGAGTTGGAAGGCATCGCCGGCGGTCGTGATCTCGTATCCACGGAACTTGGGCAACAGCGAGCGCAGCAGATCGTCGTGGACGCGCTGCGCCTCGTCGATGACGTGTTGCGGGGCCTGCGCCCACAGCGCACTGGACGACTCAATATCTGTGTTCACGAACACAGGCATTTCGGGCGCTGGCACGATATCATCGTCGTGCGCTGTCGTCGACTCCGTGCGACGGGATCCTTGCAGCGCGCGCCACTCGGGCGTGTTGCGGAGGTGCTGCGGGATGATCGGCTGCAAAAGCCGCACGCAGCACCGCTGGCTGCCGGCCATGACAAACGCCTGCGCAGCGCCAAAGAGGTAGTAGAGCGTGGTAACGATACCGACGACGTAATCCGGGACGTTGTCGATGGCGTCTTCCTTCATGCCGATCAAGCTGAGCTGAAGCCCCGAGTACGGGAGCGTGAACACAATGCACACGATCATCATGAGCTTGAGGCGTCGGTACAACGGTGAGGCCATGAGCATGCCGTGGATGTGCTCGTTCTTACGGCCCTTGAGCTTGAGTTTGAGCAGCGCGCCCCACGATACGAGCACGGATACGATGATCGTCACGAGCTCAAACATGTTGAGGAAGCGGTAGGCCGCGCCGTAGCCGTGCTTGAGGATGAGCACGACGATGCCCGCGCCGAGGAAGAAAAACAGGATCGCCATCGCGCCGCTCGCGTACTTGCGGATTTGGAGGCGCTCCTTCTTGCGGCCGCGGTCGTGGGTGCGCTTTGCGAGCTGGTAGAGCTCACACGTGAGCAGGAAAATCCAGTACGCGCCGAGCACAAAGAAGATGTTTTCGAGGCAGAGCAGGAACGTGAGTGTCGGCTGCATCAGCTGGTAGTCGTGCGAGAGCTTGGAGAGGTACGCGGCCTCGCCGCCGTCGTTCTTGCCGTCTTTCTTGAGGATCGAAGCGATCGCGCCCTCGACGTCCGACGAGCCGCTGCTGCTGAGGATTTCTTCGAGCGTGGGCATGCCCGAGGCGTTGCGGGCGCCCGAGCCCGAGCCAGTCATTGGGCGCAAGCGCTTCCGCGCGGCCTTGTCCACGTCGTCGATCCAGCCGTCCATGTTCGCGATCAGGTACGCGTAGAAGAGTCCGCCGGCGAGCGCGTGGACCGACGTGCACACGAGGAAGCTCGTGGTCACGAAGCGCACGGCCGAGCGGAACACGTCGCCGCCGAGCTTGCGCATGTGGTTGCTGGCCACGAGCGTCGCGAGGAACGACACGAAGAGGCTGGTGGTGTACACGAAGAGCCACGTCTTGTCGCTCGACATGTCCGAGACCTCTTCGTCGTCCGAGAGCATGCGCCGCGCGACGCCGTTCCACGGCGGCCGATACGACGCCATAGCGGTTGCGAATAAATGTGCGTGAATCGGGAGCTGTTGGAAATGTGCGAGCGGGTTATATACGACTCCGCGCGCGCGCTGTATGTGGACGGAGAGATTTGTTGCAAATGTGTCGTCGGGGAATCCCAACGCGTTGGATTCGCGGGCGGTTCTGTTGGTTTGTTCGCGGCGCGGTTGGTGTTGGAAGCGGGACGGAAGAACGATGCCGACGCCTCGCGGTGGGTTGGACCAGCGAGAGAAATGAAGTGCGATTATGCTCGGAATGTCCGGCGTCTCACTCACTTACCCTCACTCGCGCGCCAAACTTCACCGACCACTGCGCTTGATGCGGCGCCCCGATCGTCCCCCCAAACTCGGAGCGTTTCGTTGCTTCGCTATCGTTGGGGGAGCGCCGGGTATGTTGGTCAGGTTTGTTGGGTCCCAGGGAAGCCAGGCTGGACACCGGCGATTGGGCACGGCCGTCAGTCGTAATCAACCCCCAACGATTTCCGCTCCAACAAGGGAACCCCAACCCTTTTCACAAAAGAAAGTCGCGGGATCCTTCATTTTCTGAGCATTTGTATCGGATTATGGAGGCGAGGGAAGTGCTGGCCAGCTGCTGCTCGCACTTGCGTTGGACACACAACAGTGGTTGAATCTCTGATAAGTCCTGTTTTATCACATACGCCAGTCAAGATGCTTTATGGCCACAAACGCACCAACCAACGGAAGCCTGGAGCAGTCTCTCCATTTCACCTCTGTCATAATTGGTACTTATCCATGTGAGAAAAGCCGCACTGGCTGAATACCACGACAGTTGGGGAATAGACATCGCCCTTCTTGTCTGGCTGGTCCTCCATGACTGCCTGAGTGAATGAGGCCCTCTGGCCCTGGTGTGGCACCTACCAACCTGTATGGTGGGTGGGTCTTCATTTCCTTTGGAGTGTTGGGCATCTCGAAATATTACAGAAGAAGAAAAACTGAGTCTTGATAGATCACAAAAACCAACCAACAGACCGATACAAACCCGCCCTTTGTCGCAAAGTGTGTGAGTCACAGTTTGTGACCTTGCTCATTAGGGGTAGGTAACAAAATAGTATTGTGCTATTCACCGATTTTGGCAAAATGGATAGCTAATCCACCGTATTAGAGGCTTATATACGACACACTAACCCGATTTAGGATATATAAATACAACTAGACCCCTTTCTGGAAATCATACCCTGGTTTGGACTCCCGTTTGCTAATCGGCCACAAATCGATGGCTGCCGGGTTTATCGCTGTTTTGAGGTGGAATGCCGGTCCTGACACCGGCATTCGACGGTAAAACAGGCCAGCAGCGATTTATATGCGCGTCGAGGTCACTGCTCCCATCGGCGACGTCGGCCACGCGAGCCGAACGGCAGTACGGTACGAGGCGAATCAGTTCCATTTGGTCTAGAAGAGAGCTATTCTATCCTTGTAGAACGCGTCAACGCCTCCGCATCCGCGTTCTAGCGTCATTTGCGACGCAATGAACCGCACACATGAGACCATCTACCGCTGTTTATTTAGCTTGGCGACTCGCTCGTGGGTCCGATGTCACTATGCACAACCTTTTTTTATATTAGTGACATACAATTTACCCTTAAAAACGGCTCATTCAGACCCCGTTTTGAGAATAAATCGGACCCCTAATAAATGGCTGCTGGAGCCGGACAACAGAGATGAATCTCACAATAAAGCATATGCTGTATAAAACCTGGATCCTGTACCATCATTCCTGATTCTCCAGCAGCTCACCGTCTTTTGAGAACGCTATCCTTGAACTTGGCGTGTTCCACATCGTCCCGAACACCTCCTCACAACGATCCGCTGATCCCGAGGACGGGTCGGGAATCCCGACCCGTCGTTCTTGTGCCTTCCGTGGCTCCACTCTTCGTCCCCAGCACCAGCTCCGTCGTCCCATTAGTCGAAGAGCCAGGCAGCGCGAGTACCGGAATGCAGCTCTGTCGCGCTCTCTCCATCGTCGGCGTCGCGCTCGTGGCAGCGCCGCATGCCGCGTGGGCGTGCAGTGACTTTCTGCTCAACGCGTCGTCGCCGGGCACCGTGGTGAGCGCGCGCACGATGGACTTTGTGGCGGATCTCAAGACCGTCGTGGAGGTGATCCCGCGCGGTACCAAGTTCCAGGACATGCCCGTGTTGGGCTGCGTCGAGTGCGCCGACCTGGCATGGCAGAACAAGTACGGATTCGTGGCGTTCCAGATGTTCGGCGTGAACGCCGCGGCCGACGGGCTCAACGAGCGCGGGCTCTCGGCCGCGTGGCTCCAGCTCATGGAGACGCAGTACCCGACGCCGCAGAACGATCAGCCGGACGTCAGGCACCCGGCCAAGCCCATCGTGACGTCCGTGTGCTCGTACCTGCTGGGCAATTTTGCGACCGTGGCCGAAGTGCGCGAAGGGCTCAAGGGCGTCGAGCTCGCCGAGTTTGACGAGCGGATCCAAGTGCCGCTGCTCCACTCGTCGTCACTCGGTCGTATGCCGCTCCACGTGAGCGTCCACGACGCGCTTGGCAAGAATCTCGTGATTGAGTTCATCCAAGGAGAGACCAAGCTGTACGACAACGTCAATTCCGTGCTCACGAACGACCCACCTCTCGACGAGCAGCTCGCAGCGCTGGGAGTGAACGGCTTCACGACGATCCCCGGTGGCTACGGCTCGGTCGAGCGTTTCTTGCGCGTGTCGGTGCTGAACCACCACGTGCCGTCCGGGTACTCGAACGCTGTGTCAGGCCTGACGTCCTACACGGTCGCCACGGAGGAGCAGCGTGCCATCTCGGATGCGCTCCACATCGTCAACACGGTCGTTCGCCCCCCGTACAGCGAAGCGACCGAGTGGAGCGTCGTACGCGACCACGCGCAACGCAAGCTCTACATCCAGTCGACGCAGAATATGGTGCTGCGCATGATTGACCTGAATCAGCTCGACTTTACGAACGCCACGAGCCGCCACTTGATCCCGATCACGTTCGGGGACTGGTTTGTTGATGTGACGCCGGCGCTCAAATCGCCCGAGAACCACGCCAAGACCATCGATCTGCCGCCACGCACGCAGATGGAGCAGCTCCTGCAGCAGCTTCTCCATGGCGGCGGAGGTGGAGGCGCTCCAAGCACTGGCGCTGGCGGTGCGCCGCCCGTCGCCGCAGTTCCTGGACAATCTGCGGTTCAAATGGACGTGCGCGCTGCATCGACGTCATCCCCGACCGAGTTCTGGTCCGGTCTCGTGAGCGGGCTGGGCCTCGCGGTGGTGGCCAAGACGCTTTTCAATATCGTCACCAGTGCGCGCCGCCGAGGCGCCTACCAGCGCATCGCCGAGCCGGAGGAGTTGCGTTTTAGCCGAGCGTGAGGGCTCGTATGGCCGTGCGACGAGGTGAAACTCCATAGCATTGAAACAGTGATAGTGTGGCCTCGAAAGTCTACTGACCTCGAAATGATCTATTGTGTTCGGTCGCGTTGAGCAAGAAGCAGAGCGTTGAGACTCCAGCGGTTGCACGTGTCCTCACGGGTGGAGTGTCAAACAAAGGAATGCTTGTCGAGGACCAGTTAGTTGTTTGCTTGAGGGTTCTTTCTTCGTGGCTGCCTCGTTCCTCGCTACCAGGCATCACACGTCGCTTTCACGCATGCATACGTTCGGCAACCTCTAGAATGTCGAAACTCGCCTGGACTCAAGCTGCAGTGTGTACTACTAGTGTGTACTAGGGTTTAGTAGGAAGATCAGTCTCAGCTCAGTTCGCTTACAAATGGGCACTTGCATGCCGGCGGCACCTTATCAGCGAGTGAAAGCCATCTCACTGGCGAGCAATCAGTTTCAAGCGAGCCAACAGCCATGGGATGTGGGTTCACAAGGTGCTCGGACACTTCGTGGACTTGCTGACAGAGAAATAACCAACATGCTGGCTTCACACACAGCACGAGAACTCCTCCCTCCGGAACCCATTCACCCCGCGACTGATGTGGCATGGCAGGCAGTGAGGCGGGGGTCGACTAACGTGTGCCCGAGAAGTGGTGTCCATGGTGAAGCGGCCGGACTCTTGACACCCCCACAGTCGCAATGCCAACCAACTCGGAATACCTGAGCTCCAGATGTGATCTGTGACGTGTGGCGGATACACTTTTGGCTCGGATGATATATGGATATTCCACCAACCAAAAATGCATATATCTATTCGCTCGATTCGTTCCATATTTTTCGACGATCCCACGTTGGCTGCTTTGTATCAGCGGCGCGCGAGTGTCAAGACGATCGCGTGACTTCCTCTCTCTCTCTCTCTCTTAGTCTTTTCCTCCGCTCAAGAGCTCTTGGTCTTGTGTTGGACTTTGTGTGTGTATATCTCCCAGCCGAGAAGCGTGTCCCAACACGTATAATTACGGTCTCCGCTAACACGACGTGTTCTCGCTGTAAGTGGATCGTCGCCCACCGGTCCGTCAATGATCCTACGCCTCTCGGCCTAAGAGGCATGACCCAGCAAAAATACATCGAAGACGACGAGCAGAGTGTAAATGGAATAATTGATTCTTTGGTCTATGCAAAAAGGCTCGATGAGGTGATGATCACGCCATGAGACCACGGAGCGCACGGCCCGTGGGGCGCGTGTACTGAGGCACCGGCAGCTCGTTGTCGCTGAGCGAGCGGCCAGTCGGGCGCGTGTACTGAGGCACCGGCAGCTCGTTGTCGCTGAGCGAGCGGCCAGTGGGGCGCGTGTACTGAGGCACCGGCAGCTCGTTGTCGCTGAGCGCACGGCCAGTCGGGCGCGTGTACTGAGGCACCGGCAGCTCGTTGTCGCTGAGCGCACGGCCAGTGGGGCGCGTGTACTGAGGCACCGGCGGCTGGTGCTCGGTCATCGGCGCGGCGTCAACAGCCGAGAACATAGCCATCGTGGCGGTGGCGGCGAGAACGATGATCGTGCGAAGCTGCATCTTGGATTGAGAGGGGCTTGAGATTGCGGGTGTTGCTGGAGGCGATGTGCTTGCTCGGTGGCCGAATTGGAAATGACAATCGAGTGAGTGGACACGTACGCCTCGCGCGGGGCTTGAAACGAGTGCTCAGCGCGAGGAACCGGGTCCCCATGGGTGCGGTCCCGAAAGCGTTGGGTGTGCGACGAGAGACTCCGAGGCCGTACGCATCGCTGGGTGGAATTTCCACTCGAAGTGAGAACCTTTTCTCTCTCTCTCAACGCACCGAGTAGTTTCTCAGACGTTCAGCCAGCATATCGTTTCGAACCCACGGGTCGCGGCGACAATGACCATCACTCGACGGTAAGTCGCAGTGATGGAGAGAGTGTGTGATCGGGTTCAGAAGTGTATCAGCCTTACGTATCTCTCCGCTGGGGCCGTGTCACATCGCACAGAATGCTGCACAGGTGCTGTACGTGGGTTACTCTGCCCGCAAAGCGCACCCAGAGCACTTCATCATGGGTGCGAAACGAGTGCGTGAACGGTGGCGTGGGTGCTCCCCCACTGGGGCCCAGGGGCCACTCGATGTCAGGCGCTTGGCTTCAGAATACCACGGGAGTGCATTGGAACATCTCCGGTGCACTTTACCGCAGTGTAGGAGCTAAGTGACCCAGCCTAGCTTGGTCTCATGCGTGGCCACCACCCAGGATGATACCAACACATGAGAGATCTTCGAGAATAGATTGAATATCCAATTCCACACGTCGTTGGTGCTCAACTGGCAACGCAAAATGCGATGGTATCCACTTTGGCGGCGGGCGTCGGCAGGTTTTAACCATGCCATAATTTGAACGCTTGTGACTTGGGTTGAGACGAATTTTGTCAATCACCCACGCCACCGCGAGGAGGCCCGTTCTTTTGTTCAGGATGCATGGCAGCGTATCAGAATGCTGGTGTTTTCTGTTGCTGTCGTAGTACAGAGAGACGGACTGTACCGCGCATCACAAGTGGATGAAGCCATCGGGTGGGTGCGGTCGATCTCTCTGTCGCGGCTGACGAAGACGCCGAGAACGGGTGCGTGATCAATCGTCGGAAATCCTGGGTGTCCAAGAGACGCGTGTGCATTTCGTACCCGTGGATTGCTTCTGCGAAGCGAAAAACGGCGCGATCTTCATTTTGGATCGCGCCGGTTTATCTGCCTGGTAGGCGAACACCCATTCGTTGCAGTGGGCGAGGGGACACTCACAGACTGTGTCTTTGCTGTCTTTCATAGCATGGAGAGGAAGATAAGATACGATACGCGAAAGCTCAGTCTCAGGCTCAACACACTTCGTAAAGCGAGGAATACGCGGATCAGTCCGGTAGATACAGACCATGCTCGAGTGCTCGGATTCCAGCGCATGCACGTGGATACAGATTGATGGAGAGTTCCGGCATGCGAGGCCCTGGATTTATTCCAGGATTGATCCTCTACAAAGCTGGACTGTCGACCCACTCGGGTCGAAGCCAGCACCGTGATTGGCGGCACAGCACCTTGAATAGACGGTGACCACTTCGCAGCGCCTCTATACTTACTATGTCCGCCCGAGCTGTTCCTCCCTCGACTGATAAGTATCGCCTGGATTCTCAGTGGAATTGAGGAGCTCCCGATAATGGTACCGGTAATGAAAATGATAGGTGGATTGGTTACGATATAGAACTAGGGAGTTCCCACGACGTCTCCGCATGCTAACGCCCGCAGTGCTCCGGATGATCGGAAGGTCGAGTCGACGCGCCGTAGGTGCCATTGAGGGCACGCCGTGGGTTCTAGAAGCTGTCGACTCTTTTGTCGCAGTTTCCATAGCTGCGAGGCTTCGAGTGATGGTCAGTGTCACCTCAGTGTGTGGGTTCTCATGCAGAAGTTGCCCAATGCCCCTGATATCCCACTTGTTGGACACCCAGCACAGAGAAATCACTGACGATGGTATCACACCCATTTACAGTCGCTCACTGTTGCCGAGGCTCCATGGGCGTCGGTCGCTTTGGCCGTTAGTTTGAGTATCGCTGTTGCTTCGAATAGAATGGACTTGGAGTACCACTCCGTCTCCACTGACTCGCCGTGGTCTCGTGGCGAGTGGATCGACTACAGCACACTGCGTCCAGTCGCCGACGTTGCCCTCCTGCTCCTTTCAGCCCGACAGTAAGGAAATGACGATGAGTCATAGGCATTAGGCGGATTACAAATGGAATAATTGCTTCTTGTCAATGGTAAATGGATCTACTGGGGGTTACTACGCCGTGCGCAGCTTGCGACCCTGCATCGGACGCGTCGAGTCGGGGGTGATCGGCTCGTTGTCGCCGAGCGCGCGACCCTGCATCGGACGCGTCGAGTCGGGGGTG
>JAADWV010000704.1:0-16024 GCA_023336295.1 Pythium folliculosum | reverse complement strand
CCACCCCCCCCCCCACTCCGCGAGAAGAATGCCGCGCGCTGTGCGCCTGGCCGTCGTGGGCGACGCGTTCGTGGACGTTGTAGCCGGCACGATCGCGCCCGACCAGCTGCCCAAGTGGGGCGGCGACACCGAGGTCGCGCGGCCCATCGAGCTCCAGCCGGGCGGCTCGGCGCTCAACACGGCCACGCACCTCGCGGCGCTCGCGCGGGACGCGCCGCCCGAGCGCGCGCTCGCCGTGACGCTCCACACGGTCGTGGGGGCCGACGCGTTTGGCGACGTGCTGCGCACGCACCTGGCGTCGCGCGACGTCGCACTCTCGTCTCCATCGTTGGACGGCGTGCCCACGGGCGTCTGCATCGTGCTCAGCGGCACGGTCGGTTCCTGCAAGCCCCGCGCCGTGAAATGAAAGGAGGGACTGACAGGAGGCGCTGTGGACTGGCAGGAGGACCGCAGTTTCATCACGCACTATGGCGCCGCGCGCGCGTTCAGCATCGAGGTGCGTGCGTCGAGGTAGCTACTGAGAGGAAGTGTTTTTGACATTCGTCCTTTTCTGATTATTTTCCGCAGCACATTGACCAAGAGCGACTGCTGGACGCCGACCACCTCCACATTGGCGGTACGTTCACCTACGTTGATCTACGGACCATCTACTACTTGTACGAGAGAAGACGAATGACAAACGTTGTCGTTGTTGCTAGGCTTTTACAGCTGCACCAACCTGCGCCGCAACCTGATGCCGCTGCTCGAGGCGGCGCGCGCCAAGGGCATCACGACGTCGCTGGACACCAACTACGACAGCACCGAGAAGTGGGAAGGCCTGGACGAGCTGCTGCCGCTGCTGGACGTGTTCATGCCCAACGAAGTCGAGGCCATGGCCGTGGCCAAGACCGACACGGTGGACGCCGCAATGGCGTACCTGCGCGAGCGCGTGGGCGGTCTCACGCTCATCAAGATCGGCGCCGGCGGCGCGCGCGCGTACTGCGCCAAGACGCAGCGCACGTTCTTGCAGGCCAGCTTCAAGACCACGGTCGTGGACGTCACGGGCGCTGGCGACTCGTTCAACTCTGGATTCCTGGCGGCGTGGAAGACGAGCGGCGGGGACGTCCAGAAAGGGCTCCAGTGGGGCTGCGCCACGGCCTCACGATGCGTCGCAGCGCTGGGCGCATGCTCCACGACGATCTCGTCCAGCGACGTCGAGGCCGTGGTCGCTAAGGGCGACATCAACTAAGCGCCACGTGAGAGGAAAAGGAAATTGAGCATTGCGATTAGTCTTCCTTTTTGGACACCACCGCGGTCGTGGCGCTGTCGTCAACGGTGTCGTCGCTGAGTTCCTTGCCAGTGGTGAGCGGCACGTTATCGGCCGCGAGCGCGCCGCGGATGATCTCCTCGAGCGCCTGATGGACGCTCGGCGCGCCGTACCAGACGACACTGCGGTCTTTGCCGATGACAAACAGGTGCGGGATCTTGTCGATCTCGAAGCGCACGAGGAACTGCTTGCTCATGAGCCCGTCCTCGATCGCGATGCTGAACGGGAACTCGGCGAGCGCCTGGAAGTGGCTCGCGTTGCGCCCCTTTTGCTCGTACGCGGCCAGCTCCTC
The DNA here is from genome assembly GCA_023336295.1 of Pythium folliculosum. Classification (NCBI taxonomy): domain Eukaryota; phylum Oomycota; class Peronosporomycetes; order Pythiales; family Pythiaceae; genus Pythium; species Pythium folliculosum. The sequence goes on along the minus strand of JAADWV010000704.1, from coordinate 14,426 downwards.
GCGCCGCTCCTGCGTCAGCGCGACCATCTCCACGGCTATCATACATACACAGCGTTCAGTGTCCCTCATACACGTAACCCCCGCCGTCAGGAGTGTAACCACAACGCACCGCCATGCGTGAAGGTCTTGCGCAGCCGCTGGAGCGTCTGCAGCGCCGCGCGCGAGTCGGCGCACCACGTGCCCTGCATCACAGCGTCCTGGGTTATCCGCATCGCCCGGTGTATCCATTCCACATTCCACTATACGGGGGTTCACGTACGAAGAAGAGCAGCACCGTGACCTTGTTGGTCTGGATCTCGACCGGCGCGCCGTGGACCCACTCGACGCGGTCGAGCGCCGCGACCGCGCGGCGGCGCTTGTCGGCGTGCGCGCCCTGGACGAGCGCCTCGTACCGCATGGTCGAGAGCCGGTTGTAGAACACCGCGAGCGCCACGCCCGCGACGAAGACGTAGTCCTTGAGCGCCCAGGTTTCACCGGCGCGGCTCGTGTACACGAACGTGAGGTACCCGCCCAGCGCCGCGAGCAGCAGCGCGTGCACCGCCGCCGTCCGCACGCCGCCCATGGTGATCCTGTCAGAAGTGCGTGCGGCGCCAAGGGACGCCAGTGGCGTCACCTTCGCGCGACCCCACAACGTGCAACATTCACGACACCTTCGGGCAACACCGCACTCGAAGTGCCAGAGGAGATTTTCGTCAAGGTCCTGCGTGACGAAGGAACCTTTCTCCTGGCAGGAGGGCCGCGGCCGCTGGGGGGAGTAGCCTAGAGCTACAGTTTTAGGCTCTGGGAGAGGCGAGTCGGCGGTGTGCGAGGTCTGGGTCGGGGCGTCGCGGGTGGGACTGGCGGCGTGTGGCCTCAACGATCGCCGGTCGAGGTGGGTAGCGGTCCACTGCGGTGATGGCGCCGCGGGCACGCTCGGTGCGCGTGCCGGTGGGCGCCCGGCGGCCAACTGTTCGGACCAGCTCAGGCGCCAGCATACAACAACGCGGCGCGAGGCGTCTCACTCATGTCTAGGTGCCTAGACTAAGATGCTGGAGTGCTCGCAACGTCGAGGGTCCACGGCGCTTTCCTCCCCAAGTCGTCTTTCGATCGGGCCCGGCGCTCTCACCGTGCGTGCTCATCATCGAATTGGTGTACAAAAGTCTGAGGGATGACGCTGTGCCGCCGTCGGAGAAAGGCAGACAGCGCACGAGTCCTACACTGATAGAGGGATGTGCCTCGGATCGAGTGGCTTTAGTCAGCAGGCGCTGCCTCGGTGCCGATTGGTTAGTTGATTCCGTAGAACTCACGAACGCTGCGCTGATTGGCTGGAGGCCACGCTCATTTATCGAACGCCCGCATCCGGTCCGTCTCTCGCGCGTCCCGGCGGCGCTGCCTGCTGCGCTGTACACAGACGTACGGCGCTGTACACACCCACCAACCCGGAGACCCAAGTACAGTACAGTAGGATACAAGGCGTTCGTGTGTTTTCAGCGTCACACGCCAAGAGCCCACGAGGCAGGGGAGAAACGCGGCCCATTCCACGTTGAATCTTTCCTCCGATCTCTTCGTCCCCCTTCAAGAGGGTGCACCATCACGGGTTCGATACTCCAATAGCAAGTGGCCCTTGCTATTAGAGTATCGAACCCGTGAGGGCAGTATATTTTAGTAATACAGCGCACTTGTCGCAAGCCGCCGACGTCCCTGGGCTTCGCGTCACGCCGACGAACTTCGCGCCGCACTCCTCCTCCCCCTCTTTTCCTTCTTTCCTTCTGCAGCGCAGCGCAGCCTCACTGGACGCTACTGGACTGTGACCTGGTGACTGCCGCGCGTGCTTGGCGCGCCCGACTTTCCAGCGCTTCCCGTCGACGCCAGGGCCCTTCGCGGCTGTTCTTCAGTGGCCGCTGGCTGGGCAGTGGGAACTGCACCGTCTGGGTGCCATGGGGATGCGACGTCCATACTAATTAGTCGAGGAAACCGGATCGCGATCTTCGATTGGGTCCGCGCCACGCGCCTGGCGCGCTCCCGCCGGCGACTGCGTCCGCTCTCTTGCTCCGGAGGTCGCCCGCTGAGCTCAAGAGTTCGACCGACCGCGCGCGGCGGGAGACGTCGACCGCCGCGCGGCTTTCGCCCCTTCGGGTCCTGGAGGCGACGCCTTCCACCCGTGGGCTCCAGCCCACCACCACCACGACCTTCTGTCCAGGGGCTTTCTCCTCTCCATCGCCACGACCACCCTCGTAGGGGAAACGAGTGGGGCTCACCTACCAATGACTAACGGCCGCAAGCCCGTTCGAACCTTCCTCATTCCTCCTTTTCCTCTGGGGCCAAGACACCACCAAGGCACTCCCCTTCCAAGCGTCTCGCCAGCATCCCAGCCAGCGATGGAGGAGAACAAGGGCCACAGCGTGGCCATCGCGTTCGCGCTCTGCTTCGGCGCGGGCTTCGCCACGATCCTCGGGGGCATGGTCGTCTTCAGCAAGCGGCTCGTGCACCTCGCCAACCCCGTGAGCCTCGCGATCGCGCTGAGCGTCTCGGGCGGCGTCATGATCTTCATCTCGCTCGTCGAGATCTTCGGCAAGTCGGTCGGCGCGCTCGCCGAGGGTATCAAGACCGACGACATGGACGAGGCCACGGCCACGGGCCACGCGTGGCTCGCGGCCACGGCGTGCTTCGGCGCCGGCATCCTGCTCATCTACGGCGTGGACCAGATCGTCCACCGCCTCTCGCCCGGCACGATGGAAGCCACGGAGATCGAGCACCTGGAGAACCTGCGCGAGTCGATCGAGCGCCACGAGCACACGGCCGACGAGGGTGCGACCAAGACGCCCGGGTACCTGGAGGCCGGCACGCCCGACGCCGCGGCGCTCAAGCTCGAGGCCGACGCGCGCAAGGCGCTCGTGCGCATGGGCCTGCTCAGCGCGCTCGCTCTGGGCCTCCACAACATGCCCGAGGGCATCGCCACGTACGTCGGTGCGATCGAAGACTCGACGGTCGGCTTCTCGCTGGCTGTGGGCATCGGCATCCACAACATCCCGGAGGGCATTGCGGTCGCGGCGCCGATCTATTTCGCCACGGGCTCGCGCTGGAAGGGCATCATGTGGTGCGCGATCTCCGCGGCCGCGGAGCCGCTGGGCGGCTTCCTCGCGTGGGCGGCGATCGGCGACGGCATGAACCCGATCTCGGAGGGCATTCTGTTCGGTCTCGTGTGCGGCATCATGGTCTGCATCTGCATCAAGGAGCTGTGGCCCACGGCGTACAAGTTCGCCAAGGGCAAGACGCACCTCGTGGCGTTCGGCACGTTCGCCGGCATGTTCATCATGGTGACGAGCCTCATCCTGTTCGGCTACGCTGGCGCATAAGTCAGCGCGGCGATCTGTGTAGGACGAGTGTGTAGAGGAGGAGGGCGGTCGGGGTCGCGACGCCTCCCCTTGCGCGAGATGAGGTCCTAGGCGCAGTCAGCCCCGTGAGATACATTTCAACGTCAAATCCGCTTTTTCCCTTCCTTGTTCCGTGATTAATTGGGTGATTTGGTTGACTGGAGTGCCACCACGTGCTTTCATTACCCTGGCATCTTCCCCGTACTCCGAAGGCGTCCACAGTCTCCGCTTAGACCACTGGGACACGCAAAGGCGTCGGCGTGGTGTCTGAACCCGAAGAGTAGGAAGAGCGGCCCTGGATCTTTCATAGTTGGCGGACACGCGCCCCGCGCGTCTGGACGGCGCGTGGCAAGCACGCGTCCGCCATGGCGCTGACCATTCGGCAGCATTGGCGAGACCGCACCCTCCGCCGACGAAATGCTCGGCCCCCGTCGCCCACTGTCGCTTTCTCTCCACTCAGCTCAGGCGCTAGGCTACACCCACCACTCGGATGGATACTTCCGACCGAGGCGGCGGCAGCGTGCTCGTCGCGTTCGCGCTGTGCGTCGGCGCCGGCCTGGCGACCGTGCTCGGCGGGCTCGTGATCTGGAGCGCGCGGCTCGTGCAGCTCGCGAACCCAGCGAGCCTCGCCGTCTCGCTCAGCGTCTCGGCCGGCGTCATGCTCTTCATCTCGCTCGTCGAGATCTTTGGCAAGTCAGTGGACGCGTTCTCCCGGCAGTTCGAGACCGACGGCGTCATGATCCAGCACGGGGACGCAATAGCCAAGGGCCACGCGTGGTTGGCCGCGACCGCATGCTTTGGCGCCGGCATCCTGCTCATCTACGCGGTGGACCACGTTGTGGTCGTGATCTCGCGCGTCATGCTACAGGAAACGACCGACGAAGACCTCGCCCTAGAGATGCACTTCCACGACCACGACCGTGACCATTTCCGCAGCAGCGACGCGCGAACCGCAGGCAGCGACCACGCCTGCGGCCACGGGATGGCGTTCCTGGAGTCGCAGCCGTCGGAGCTCGACGCCGCCAAGCTCGGCGACCACACGCGGCGCCAGCTCGTGCGCATGGGGCTGCTCAGCGCGCTCGCGCTCGGGCTCCACAACATGCCCGAGGGCATCGCCACGTACGCCGGCGCGATCCAGGACTCGTCCGTGGGCTTCTCGCTCGCCGTCGGTATCGGGCTTCACAACATCCCGGAGGGCATTGCGGTCGCCGCGCCGATCTACTTCGCCACGGGCTCGCGCTGGAAGGCGCTCATGTGGTGCGCCGTGTCGGCGCTGGCCGAGCCGCTCGGCGGAGCCATCGCGTGGTTCTCGATCGGCGACGGCATGGACCCACTCTCCGAGGGCATCCTGTTTGGTCTCGTCTGCGGCATCATGGTTTGCATCACCATCAAAGAGCTCGTGCCCACGGCGTTGCGGCTCGGTGGTGGCGACACGAGCCGCGTCGCGCGTGGCATGATCGCCGGTATGTTCGTCATGGTCGCAAGCCTCATCCTCTTTGGCTACGCCGGTGTGTAGATACTAGTAGTACGCCGTGTTTAGAGCAGATGATGATCAGCGGTGTGTAATCGATGACTCGCGTCACCGCCATCCACTTTGTCCCTTCTCTTTCACTTGGTCACTGTCATTGGGCATTTGGAGCAGTCGACTCGACTGTTCCAGCGCTTGACCCAGTTAGAGCGACTTATTTGTGGCTGACTGCGTGCCGAGGGAACACGACGCGCCACACAGTCCACACATAGCAGCTGCTTGCAGAGCGACGAGGTGCTTGTCAGATCAAATGAATGTACGTTCGTCATGTCACGTTCGCTGCGCCGCTTGGGAACGTCCTACGCTAACGCAGCGTTGCTTCTTCAAAACAAATCTTGATGGCGCATCGCGGATCCTCTTGCCTTAGTTAGCACTGATGAGGAACATCCCTCTAGGGCCGGCCGGTGAGTCGGATGCGTTCGGACAGCCGAACCTGGGCTTGAGCGCACCGTTCGCGCTGGTTCCTGCGTCTCCGGCGGTGGGTTCGAGCGAGCGAGCGACGACTGGAAAGATCCTCGCAAAGTCGACACCAGCAACGCACGCAAACGCACAACCGCTGCCATGACGGACGCGACGAACGCGAACCACAGCAACGTGCTCGAGGCGTTGCTGTACTGCGGCGGCGTCGGGCTCGCAACGCTCTTGGGCGAGTTCGTGGTCTTCAGCAAGCGGCTCGTGCACGTCGCCAACCCGGTGAGCCTCGCGCTGGCGCTGAGCACGTCGGAGCCGCACGGCGGCCACCAGCACCACAACCACTTCTTTGCGATCGACGATCCGGCCAGCAACGCCGTCGTGATGCTCGGGCTCCACAACATCCCCGAGGGCATCGCCGTGGCCTCGCCCATCTACTTTGCCACGGGCTCGCGCGCCAACGCGATCATGTGGTGTGTCGCGTCGGCGCTGGCCGAGCCATTCGGCGGCTTCCTCGCGTGGGCCGTCGCGGGCGACGGCCTGGGCCCGATCTCCGACGGCGTGCTGCTTGGGCTCGTCTGCGGTCTCATGGTCTGCATCTGCGTCAAGGACGGCGTACCGCTTCTCGGTCGGCCACACGCACTACGCCACGCTGGCCACGTTCGCCGGCACGTTCATCGTGGTCACGAGCCGCATCCTCGTCCGCTACGCCGGCGTACGAGTCCGTATTCGTTGTGTTGATGTACGATATATAACTCCATTCAAAAAAAAAAACGAGTAAACACACAACCCCACCGCACGACTCACAGTTAGTCGCGCGCCGTGAACTGGAGCGGCAGCCCGCCCTTCATGGTCATCGCGAGCGCGATCTCGTACGGCCGGTCCTTCACGCGCTCGCCCTCCTGGATGCGCACGCGGAACTTGGTGACCATGATCGCAAGGAACACCTTGGTCTCCAAGAGCGCCATGTTCATGCCCGGGCACACGCGCAGGCCGGCCTGGAACGCCGGGAACTCGTACATCGTGGGCCGCTTGCGCATCTCGAGCCACCGCGCCGGGCGGAACGCGTCCTGGTCCTCTCCCCAGAGGGCGGCGTTGTGGCGCCCCATGTAGTACGCCGACCACATCACGTCCGTGCCCTTGGGGAGGAACGTGCCGTCCGGGAGGCAGTCGTCCTCGGCGGCCTGGCGGCTGCTCACGGGCGTGACCGGGTGGAGCCGCAGCACCTCCCACACGAACGCGTCGAGGTACTTGAGCGACCGCACGTCCTCGTACGTGAGCTTGTCGACGTCGATGGTCTGGAGCTCGGCGAGGATCTTGTCCTGCTCGGCCGGGTACTGCGCGAGGTTGTAGAACGAGTAGAGCAGCGCCGCCGAGATCGTGTCGCGGCCGCCGAAGAGCAGCCCCGTGACGCACGAGAGCAGCGTGCGCGCGTCCAGCAGCGACTCGCCGTCTTTCTCGTCCAGCTCGCGGGTCTTGCGGATGCACATGGACAAAATGTCGGTGCGCTTGTCAAACTGCTCGGGGCGCTCGGCGAGCCGGTCGCGGATGATGCCGTCCATGAGCGCGAGCAGCGAGCGGCTCTCGCGCTGGAGGCGGTACTCGCTGGGCATGCACCACCAGAGGTAGCGCCAGTAGGGCTTGTAGATGAGCCGCGCGGCGACGTCGAGGAAGATCACGTCCATGCTGCGCGCGAACGTGAGCCCGAGCGCGGCGTCGTAGTCCTCGAGCGAGAGCCCGAGCCCGACGTCGAAGATGGTCTGCAGCGTGAACATGCTCGCGACCTCGTGCATGTCGCAGCGGCCGTCCTCGCGCGCCAGCACGGCCTCGATCGTGCGCAGCGCGTGGCGGTGGAACACGTCGCGCGTGAACAAGCGAAAGTGGTTGGCCGTGAACACGCGCGCGATGAGCTTGCGCTGCAGGCGGAAGCGCGCGCCGCCGTCGGCCGCGTGCGCGTGGTTGAGCCCCAGCAGCGTCGGCGTGAAGATCTCGCCCAGCGCCGACGTGAAGTGCGCCGGCTTGATGTAGTTGTCCACGTTGGTCGAGAGCACGTGCTCGAGGTCGGCCGGGTCCGACAGCTACGAGTTAGAGGCGGGTTAGTGTCGAGAAAGGTCGATCGATAGAGGGACTTGTACGTACGTAGACGACGTTGTTGGTGAGCAGCCCCCAGGGCTCCTTGAAGCGCCCGCCGTAGCGCGCCAGCAGATCGGCCTATGGGAAGACAATCAACTCGTGGTCAGCACGTCAACGTCGATCGGGGCTTCCAGTGGTCTTACCTGGTAGTCGTAGAGGCGATGGAGGTTCCGGTAGAACTCCGGCGCAAGCCCGAGTAGGAAGTGGCCCTTGGGGCCCGGGAGCGACTTGTCGAGGCGCTTGCTGACGCGCATCTTGGCGCGGACCGACTTGCCCACTTGCAGCGCCACCACGGACGCAGCAACCGCCAGCATCGCGGCCAGCGCGTGGGTCCAGCGGACTTGCGGCAGCGGCAGCGAGAGCACGAGCATGAGCAAGTAGAGCGCAGTGGCGTCGGTGGGCCAGAAGGAGAAATGCGCAATGGTGAGTGAGGGCTTCGCCCACGCCGGAATCACGGCCTTGAGGGGTCCTAGACGAGCTTACACCGATTAGTCAGGCGAACGCGTGACTCATCGCGCGCTATGACTGACTGACAGTAGATTGCCGCCTGCTGCTGTCGCGTGAACGAGGGACAGGCGAGGTGACCTGGGCGCAAAGCACGTGCATTTGGTCGATGCGACGGTCACACGAAAGGGGAGGCCATAAACACCGCGCGGCCTGTGATTGGTCCCGACCGGGCGAGCCCCCTTTTTACTGTGCGTACAGGAAAGGAGCTCCACTCACGCACAGACAGACCGCAGGCGCCGACGGCAGACTGCGATCACGCTCGCGAGCGTTTACGAAGTGGTCGGGAAACCCGAGGATCAGCGAACGCGGCGTGTGTTGGACAGTCGCTGACGGCAAACCCGCACGTGACCTCGTCACAAGTGAGACCAACAACGCGAGGGGGGTCCTATTCACGCTGTGCTGAACCCTCGAGATATCTCATGAAGTCAGAACACCACACGTCGTTTCAGCGACGCGGGTGGTGGGCGAATGAGTTCAGCACACTGCCGGTTAGTCGACTTGCTCCCCCCACACGCAGGCGTGCTGCCTGAGGACACTCAAAACGCCAGTGTGAACTAAGCCCTCGCTGCTGGGGCGCGTGCCTGTTGCCGTTGGAATCGCTGCACTTGCTTGGTTCGTCCGACCCCAGTGTCAGCACGGCTCGTGCCCGGGGAACCTATTCGACTCGCGTAAATAATGCATGACGTGCGCATCGGAGAGCTCCGCCATTGATTGGCGGGCGGGCTCACTCCAAGCGCAAGAGGAGACCAGCGGGCGAAGGGGATAGAGCTGCCGCTGGACGGCCTCGAATGCCTCTCCTTCGACGGCATTCAGGGTCTGGAGACTGGGAGGTGGACTTTGTCTCAACCCCTCGTCGTGCTCGCTCATTCCCCAATCCTCTCCGTCCCGCCGGAGCCTCCCACCTCAACTCAACCAGTACCAGCTTCAACACCGTCCTCACCGTCACCACCATGGGAGAAGCCGACCCGCATGTCGTCGCCACCGCCTTTGCGCTCTGCTTCGCCGCGGGCTTCGCCACGGTGCTCGGCGGCATGGTCGTGTTCAGCAAGCGGCTCGTGCACATCGCCAACCCCGTGAGCCTCGCGATCGCACTGAGCATCTCGGGGGGCGTCATGATCTTCATCTCGCTGGTCGAGATCTTCGGCAAATCGGTGGAGCTACTCACGGAAGGCATTAAGACCGAGGACATGTCCGAAGAGACCGCAGGCGGCCACGGCTGGCTGCTCGCGACCGCGTGCTTTGGCGCCGGCATTCTGCTCATCTACGCCATCGACTCGCTGGTCCACAAGATCTCGCCCGACACCATGGAGGCCATGGAGGTCGAGAACCTCGGCGATCTGCGCAAGTCCATGGAGCGCTTCGAACTGGAGGGCGACAACGACCGCGCGAGCAAGGCCATCGTGTTCCTCGAGGCGCAGGGCACACCGGAGACCGCGCAGACCGCCAAGATCGCCGAGCAGACGCGCCAGCAGCTCGTGCGCATGGGGCTCCTCAGCGCGCTTGCGCTGGGAATCCACAACATTCCCGAGGGCATCGCCACCTACGTCGGCGCGCTCCACGACTCGTCCGTGGGCTTCTCACTGGCCGTCGGCATCGGACTCCACAACATCCCCGAGGGCATTGCGGTCGCCGCGCCGATCTACTTCGCCACTGGATCCCGATGGAAGGGCATCATGTGGTGCGCGATCTCGGCCGTGGCCGAGCCGTTCGGCGGCTTCCTCGCGTGGGCCGTCGTGGGCGACGGCATGGACCCGCTGTCCGAGGGTGTCCTGTTTGGCCTCGTGTGCGGCATCATGGTCTGCATCTGCGTCAAGGAGCTGTGGCCCACGGCGTACAAGTTTGCCGGCGGCAAGACCCACTACGTCACGCTGGGCACGTTCGCCGGCATGTTCATCATGGTCACGAGCCTCATCCTCTTCGCTTACGCGGGCGTGTAAGGCTCAGCACATGGCTACATCTTCACAGGTACGAACGAACTGTCCTTGGTGGGCAACCGCCGTTTACCGGATCGCGGAGCTTCCTGGTACGCCGTGATTAGCCTTGACTTGAAGTTCAACTACATATTAGCTTAGCTTTGCGTAATCCCCAACAGAAATGCCGTTTCGGGACTGCGTAATCGTGTTTATCTCCGCTCATTGGTGGAACTGTCGCTTATTATCCACCAATGGCACGTGTCGGGATCCGGGTAGCTCTTCACACACGACGCTTGATGGCCGGAGGAGGGCGGACTAATAAACCGGAAGAAGCCTCTGGAAGGCGCCAGTTCGAGATCTTCGTCCAGCGAGCGCACAAGTGAGACCATGACGCGAGCTTTACTGTCGCTGCTCTGCGTGGCCCTGGCGACGGCCGTGGCATCCGTCGCGGCGCGCGGCCCGATCATCGGCATCGTGTCGCACCCGATCGCCAAGCACGGCGAGTACATCTCGGCGTCGTACGTCAAGTGGGTCGAGATGGGCGGCGGCCGCGTCGTGCCCATCCCGTACAACGCGCCCAAGGAGTATTTGCGCACGCTCGTCCCACAGCTCAACGCCGTGCTCTTCATGGGCGGCGCCGCCGACGTCAACGACGCGCACCGCTACATCTACGACCTCGCGGTGGAGCTCAACGACAACGGCACGTACTTTCCCGTGTGGGGCACGTGCCTCGGCTTCGAGTGGCTCGTGCAGATCACGGCGCAGGACTTTGACGCGCTGGACGGCGGCCTCGACGCGGAGAACATCACGCTGCCGCTCAACTTCACGGCGGGCGCGCGCCAGAGCAAGCTCTTCCGCGCCATGGACGACCAGACGTACCAGTGGCTCGCCGAGAAGCCCATCACGATGAACAACCACCACCAGGGCGTCACGTCGCGCAAGTTTGCGACGCTCGACAAGCTCACGCAGTTCTACGACGTGCTCTCGACCAACCTGGACCGCCAGGGCGTCGAGTTCGTCTCGGCGTTCGAGTCCAAGAAGTACCCGATCTACGCTGTGCAGTTCCACCCGGAGAAGAACAGCTTCGAGTACGGCGAGTACGCCGACGGCTCGCCGTACGAGGTGATCGACCACTCGTACGAGGCGATCTTCGCGAGCCAGTACTTTGCCAACTTTTTCATCAACGAAGCGCGCAAGAATGACCTCCATTTCGACGACATCAAGGTCCAGAAAAAGGCGCTGATCTACAACTACAAGACCTCGACGTTCACGGACCCGGGCTTTGTCGAGTCGTACCTGTTCAAGCACGACGCGCCCAAGAGCTACTGGATGCTCGAATGAGCTGGGCCTTAGCGAAACACTTGCACGAGGAACAGCGTTGCCCTCGGTGGCGTCCGTAGCGTCACTCTGCAAGCCCCCTGAGGGAATGGAATCGCCGAGCCGGCGTGCAGCTGGATCACTTCTTGATGTCTGCTTGTGTTGTCGCTGTTGTCGCTGTTGTCGCTGTTGTCAAGACGCAGGTCGCAGTCTGCAAGTGCCACGAGCACGGCTTCAGTCGAACTTGTCGAGGTCACGGTCACTGTGCTCTCGGCGCGCAGCTCTAACCGATCGACGTGACTGCGGCCATCGCGGTGGACGCACTCGCTCTCGCCGCCCACGACCACGACTCGTGTACCGCCCTGTAGCACCAATGTGAGCTGTTCTTGTCGCTGGATCTCGACGCCGACGAGCACGACGCGCTCGCCCTTGGTGGTCGCGCGGTGGATCAGCGGCTCGGTCGCGTGGTCGCGGCACATGACGTGGCCTCGCGGCAGCACCAGCGCACGGGCTCGGCGCCGAGCGTATGCTCCAGCACATCTACGTTTGTGACGCACACATCCACGGTGTAGCGGCGGTGCTCGTGCCAGAGACACGTCGAGTGCGCCGGGAAGTCGGCGCGCAGCACGCGCAGCGTCTCGGTGCACCAGAGCTCGTGGTGCATCGGCTCGTCCGCGACCACGACGGCCACGTCCGCGCCCACCGCGTCCATCACAATATCGGATACCGTTCTTGGCAAGGGCGATCACTGACGGAATGAATGCGCAGTCCCCTCACCAATCGTTGGGACATCCCACCACGCAACCGGAAAGGGACACAGCCACGCAGAGACACTCGCACACACAAAGGCAGCAATCCTTCATTGGAAACGTTTAGAAGACTTCAGTGAGGATAAAGTCGGCGACGCCAGCGTCGCCCCACTGGACGCCGCGGAGGCGGAACGCGCCGGGCGCGAGCTGCACGTCGTCGCCGGCGGCGAGTTCGCGCGTCTCCAGCGGCAGCTCGCGCGCGTGGTCGGCGTGGATCTTGTCGTCCACGCTCGCGTTGTGGAGCGCGACGGTCGCGTCGTGGATTGCGACGAGCACGGCGTTTGTGGGCAGCACGAGCGCGACCTCATCGGCGCCATCTACACCGCGCAACAGCGTGATGCGGTGGACGCGGCAGCGCGCGTCTTCATGGACCAGCACGACGCAGCGGTGCGGTGCGTGCGGCGGCAGCTCGGCGTCGCGCGCAAGGCGCCGCTGGTCGCGCACGAGCTCCACCTCGATGATGCGCATGGGCGCGTCGTCCGTGGCGACCACGTGCGTGAGTCGGTCGGCTGTGTGGTCGCGACAGAACACGTCGCCAGGCTGCTTGGTCAGCGCCTTGGCGGGCTGCTCCGTGGCCTGCTCGACCGCGTGGATCGGCGTGATCGCGATGTAGACGCCGTAGTGGACGTGCTGGTGCCAGAGCGAGGTCGTGCGCGGCGGGAACTGGACGTCCACGAGCCGCACGTCCGTGCTCTTCCAGCGCTCGCGGTGGAGCGGCTCGTCGTCCACGGGCACGGTCTCACTTGGGCTGGGCGCTGGGGACACAGTCGGCAAGGCTGAGTCGACGGACGCGGAGGGCGCGTAATGACTTGGGGAGGCAGGCGGCGGGGCCATGGTCTTGGAGGAAGGATACGCGCGGCAAGGGGAAATGGCAAGTGGGGAAGCCAAGCTGCAAACCGCTCGCATTCGCGAGGACCCAGATCCAAGCAGCCCACATGTCGCAGAGACAGAAAGCAGCAACAGCCATTATCCTCTCTAACTGAGATATCTCCTAACGCAGGCAACGCTGGCTGACACGGAACCACCGCCAGCGTTTAACTCCAACGCGGCTGGGCACGGCCGCGAGGTGCATGGGTCACTTGAAGCGGGTCCTTCTGACAGTGAGTTTGATTAGGGCTGCGGAGTCAGTTTCGCGTTCTGGGCGGGCTGAGAACCCCGCTAAAAACAGCCTTCGCCAGTCCCGTCGTTCAATGCACTGAGTGTACCTGTATCGGCAGGCAGCCGTTGTGGGACCACGACGCACGTGGTACCCTCGCCACTCCAGCGCGCTCGTCCAATCGGTCACAGCAGAGCGACATGCCCTCGGCCGTCTCGCACGGGCGCAACGCGCCCTCCACGCGCGAGGGCTCGATGATCAAGCCCAACCCGCACACGCATGCGCGCGGCGACGAGCAGAAGCAGGAGCACATCGGCTTCGAGGCGCTCGCGCAGCTCTTCTGTCCGTGGCGCCACAAGGGCGCCAAGTACGACAAGCAAAAGGCCGGCAGCAAGGGCGCCAAGGTGACGCTCTGGCAGGTGCTTCGGCTTGTACGCCGACTCGTGATCTTCGCCGCGGCGCTCGTGTACATCGCGCGCTGCATTGAGTCGACGGCCACGACGGTCCGCGTGCTGCGCGCCACGCCGCTGCCACGCGTCGAAATGGGGCAGCACACGTCGCCGCTCATCCTGCAGTGGGCCGGCGCCTCGACGATCCGCACGAGTCCGCTCGTGTCACTCGCGCTCAAGAATTCGACGGCGCCGATCAACGACACGATCTACTTGAGCAGCGCGACGGACACGTCGCTCACGGGCTGTGCCGGCGTACCAGCGTTTAACGCCGGAATCTACAGCAACAAGTTCCTCCGCTCGATCGCCGCCGGGTTGCTCACGCAGATCACGTACAACCTCACGTTCCTCGCTCCAGTCCAGCTCATCGCGCCGGTCGTGGACTGCCAGTTCACGGGGCTCGTGCTGGGCGCCGAGACCGTCGTGCGCGCGCACTTCCTCGTGCGCCACAAGAACTTTACCGACGACGTGTCGCTGCTCACGTTCTCCATGTCCATGCAGGACTACTCGATCCCCAAGCAAAAGCAAAAGGGCCCCGCAGGCGTCGGGACGCTCCAGATTATCACGGACATGGCGATGACCACGACCATGAACCACTACTACATCGTCGCGCAGAGCTACCCGTACGCGACGCTCAAGTTCATGGTGTACACGATGATCGGTCTGACCGACAACCACGAGTGGCGGCTGCTGAGCATCCCGTCGATCCCGATGCTCGAGACGCCCAAGGAAGTCGTCACCGCAACGCGCACGGGGATGTACATAAACATCGAGACCGAGCAGTCCAACTACCGCAACTCGTACCCGACGACCGACCCGACGCCGCAGCTCGTGCTCTCGCGCTGGCGCTGGCAGGGCGGCACGGTGCTCCGTGACTCGTGGGGCTGGGTGCACTGCGTCCACATCCTGT
>JAADWV010000703.1:0-16112 GCA_023336295.1 Pythium folliculosum | reverse complement strand
GAGACGACACACCCGTCGAGATCGACACCGACCCGCTGCCCCGATGTGTGCCACCATCCGCGCTGCCGATCAACACATCACCGCTCGACGCTGTATCGCCCGATCCACTCTTCACATTCACAGACCCGCCACGCTCGAGATCGCCCACACCACCCGTGATCGTCACGCCCCCGCCAGTGCTGGTTCCAGTACCACCAGACACATACACTAAACCACCAATGCCGCTACTGCTGCCAGATATAGTGTCTCCCTTCCCTCCACTCCCATCTTCCCCAAGGCCAGCGAAGACACTTATACCTCCACCAACAGCGCTGCCTTGGCCACTCCGTAACGAGATCGTACCACCAGCCATTGCCGAATCGGTTGTGCGTCCCGACAAGATCGTTACATCACCACCGTTTCCAGAGTCGCCAGACCCAACAGATAACGTAATAGTTCCTCCTGCGCCGCCAGTCGCTGACGAAGTTGTCAACTTCACGCTCCCGCTACTCGAGCCTTCGGCTACACCGGTTGCAATCTGCACACGACCTGACACTCCTCCTGCTGATTTACCACTCTCGACAATGAACGAGCCAGAAGAACCGCGATCTGCAGCTCCAGATCTGAAGGCGTAGCCTCCGGAACTGGCGGACAAGGCACTCGTGGGTGGTGTGTCGACCTGAAATGATCCTGACGAAGATGAGTTACTGCCACCTGTTGACATCTTGATATCACCACCTTTCTGATAATTCGATGAGCCGGAATTGAGAGAAATGCTGGAGCCTTCCTTGTTGTTGTGACTTCCGCTTGAAAGACTCAGCGCCTTAGCAGCTTCAATGCTTATTTCATCCACTTCCGACGAGATCCTCGTTGTCTTGCCCAGCATATGAATGCCCGAGCTGTCGATGCGAACTCTACTTGCCAAGTCTCCGTTCGTAGCGGTCGCAACGTAAACATTTGTCGAGCTACCCGAGTCACCAACAGTTGCCACAACGTCAAGGCTAGCTGTACCAACCGCCCCGCTTGCTCCATTGACCTCCAAGAGAATCCCAGTCCCGACGCCATCGACAAATATCGGAAGGTCATCATAGGTCGTCCCGGCAAAAGGTCGATCCAGGTAGAATCCGGAGGCGGAAATCGGGCGCTTTGGATCGACGATATACGAGCCACCGGCTAGTCGGATAAACTGGCTCGAAGCTAGATGAGACTGAAGATCGAGCGAAGTGGTGACAGCATCATTTCCGAACTGGACAGAAACATTACCAGGCAATTGGCGAAGCTGAATGTTGCTGTAGTCGGCGAAGTGGCGGATCTGGACCGTGCGATGAGGACTTGCGGCATCCGTTGTGTCATCCCGAGAGTGAAGTTTCAAGCCCCTTGAGTTCACCGAACCTTGGAACGATGTGTCTTCTGCCATCATGAAAAGACTCTTGCGAACCTCAATACTTGCCCCCTGGGTCAACGGGTGCTGGAGACCTTGATCAACCCAGAGTTCCGTGGTCGTCACTTTAGTCACAGTGCGGGCGTCTTGTCTGTTGAAGAGGGCGACATCGCCGACGGTCACATACTTCCTACAGGTGAATTAAAGTGAGTACGTATTGGTCGAGCACAAGAACGAAACGTGCATCTACCCACCTTGCGTCACTGGCTGTCGGTACGATAGTCGCGCCAACGCCGGCCCCGCCGGCGCCGACGGCGCTCACCGTGCGATACGTCTTGCCCGATCGAATGGAGAGTGATGCCGAGCCATATACGGGGTGGCTCTCCACCACAACTTCCCCCACCATTCGGTTATCTGATAAGAGTTCAGTGAAACACACGATCAGAACGCTTGTTGGATCAATGAACGCCGCCAACTTGACCTACCAAACATGAATGGATCATGTGGTGACGGCATCGACACCGTGTTCTGCAGCAATCGACGCGTCACGGGGCGCTCGGCGCGTTGCTGCACTTGCTGTTCCGCGTCATTCGGTTGTGCCGCTATTGGTGCCGTCGCGGCGCTCGCTTCACCAGGATCCGCAAGGACGCCGCCCCCGTTGTGGAGCACGGGCAGCGCCACCACCACCACACCTACAGCATACCACCCGCCTAACCCCTTCAGCGCCTGCCACACACTCGACGCCATGATCTGATTCACGTACTGATCAACACGCGCCAGAACTTCATGCGTGCGTTCAATCTTCAGCGCGGCCCTCGTTTTAGTCGACGCCTGGACTTCTCTTCTCGCCAGCGCGTTGCCACGCCAACCTTCGCTTCTCAACTAACTTGCTGGTTTCGCGGTCGCCACGACGTGTTCGTGGCCTCGTTCTCGCGGCGTCTCGGCGCCTCTCTGGCTGCGTTTGTCTGCGCGTCGCGCGTGCGGAAACCCCGGCGGACCGACCTCCCGCGTCTTCGCTGTGTGTGTGGCGCGCGCGCGACGCGGATCTTTTGACCGCGAGTCAAAATCGCGGCTCGAACGGTCGCTCGCGGATCTTTGGGCGGCGGGCTCGCGGCTCGCGGAGGCGCCGGTTCGAATATGGAAATCTTTTTTTCGAACGATCGTCGCCCGCATCGCCATGTTGTTTCCCCCTGTTCCCGCTTTTCTTCATGTTTCCACTGACACAAAATGGCATGGCACACTTCGCGGGAACACCGGTAGAGGACGGTAATACTGCTCTCGGAGTGTAACCCTTGGGGGTAACCCACAAACCAGAAAATGGGCCGCACGGCGTGATGGGTGGGTAAGTCGGACAATATGGGTTTTTGAGTGGTGGGTTGACGGGTTGACCCGTGGCCTGGCACCGGAAAACAGTGCGAAAGTCCATGATACATGGCACCCACCACTTGCCCACTGTGGATTCCCATAGACATGTTTTGTCTCGAGCGCCACGAAGGGCGTGCGTACGTGGTGTCCATCGACGTCCCTTGTAGACACGTGTCAAGTGCAATGACCAAAAATCCGTGGTAAATCTTGATAGAATGGGAGTATATGACTCTTTAAATATGGGCGCTTCTTAGCGCCATTTCAAGTTCTCGAAGAGGATGTGGACGGCACAGTTTCTCTAAGCTGGATGGAGCACTGGACGCTTACACTTCCATCGCGAAAATCAGGCTTCCTTCGCGCTGGATCGTGCCACTGGCAGCGGAGGTGAGGTCGAAGTCCAGGAGCTCAGGCGTTGACCCCTGAGTCTTCGCGCAGCGCGCGAACGAGCCAGCCGGCGCGCAGCCGCCAGCGTAGGCCGTTGTGTCCGCACCACCGGCGTACGGGTACATCATCGACGTGTAAAAGTCGTCGTCGTCGTCGTCGTCTTCGTCGCTGTCGTCGCCAATGAACCACCCATTGTTGTTCCAGCTCGGCGAGTTGTCGTGGAGCCCGCGGCGAATCGCGGCGAGGAACGACGAGCTCGCAGTCGAGTCCTGCTGAGCGGCGATGGGCGCGCGCATCTGGGCACTTTCGTCGGGTAGATCGTACGCGGCGTGGGTGGCCGCCCCTGGATTCCGCGGCGGCGGGATGGCCATCGGCGGGCTGTGCGCATGCTGCTGGCGCTGTTGTCGCTGAGACAAGAACGCGCCTGCGCGCTGGAGGCCGAGCAGCTCGGTCTGGTCTGCGGCGTCAGTGTGGGCCTGCGATCGGTGGGGCGTGGTGTTCATGTGGGAGATTCGCTGTGACTGGGCTTGCCTTGACTTGTTGGAGATGTAGCAAAAGAGAGAATTGCTGTCAAGATCGAGGCAGCGGCGGCGTGTGCCGTGGGCTCCGAACTCTTCTTACCTGTATCGTCCTCACGCGGTCGAAGCGCCCTCCTGGAATCCAAAGGGGGGGCACCCTGGAAAAAGCGAGCAAGCCGCACCATCTGCTTGTGACGTGCGTCATCCGCGCAAACTTCAACCCATCAGAATTGATATACCTGCATATCAGGAACTCTAGGATATGACCCAGAGGTGCATGCACAATTGTGCGCAACCTGTTGAAGAAGATATATTGGCAAAACCCGGATGCCAACGCGTCACAGCCCACGCGGCCTCGCGTGTCGTCGCCGCGCCGCGTATTTGGCGCCGGTGTCAATCGCACGCAGCACAACCGCACGCCAAAGCGGCTCCGCTGTGAACTGGACCTGTGTGTGGTCGTCCAAGAGGGCGCCATCGGGCTCTGCACTGGAAGCACTGGGGCATTTTTTGCTCGAAAGTGGTATTTGTGTCGGTTAGTGAAGTGGAGTCGCGTCTTCAAGTTGACACAAGCAGCAGAAGTTTTCGAACGCCCAAGAAGAGCCGCTTCGTGGGCGTTCGAAAACTTCAAGAGGCATGCGTTGCGGTTGGTTGCCCCTGCATCCGGCAAGTTGAACTCCGGCGAGGCGGAGTGTGGAACTTCAAGTTCAATCGGACTGTTTGGGGATCAGGATCAGGATTGCTTCCTCGAAAGAGCTGTCAAAGAGTCGTGTTAGGAACTGGTTAGGTTATCTGAGAGGCAGTGGATCAGATTGCAGGGCGGCATCATCCCAACGCGTAATCTGTGATGTGGAACCGAAGGCAACTTGAAGCTGCAAGCGTCACCTGATAGCTCTACCGGTAGGTGGTGCTTGGTCTCCTCCATGCGGGACCACATAGCCATGCTCATCCAGCAAAGGAGCACAAGAGACCAAATGCATTTGAAAGCGCTTGGTTTCAATGCGCCGCGAAAGGGAAGTGAACGAGCGTGCTCCCCTCCAGTACACGCTTAGCCTACGCGCGAGATGAGTGAAGTGAACGCCTGCAACTAAGTGAAGGGGAGCGAATCCAAGGAACCCACCATGTGCACTCCCGATAGCGGTGGATCCAGCATGAGCCTTCGATCCGATCCGGAGCAATGCGGGTCGCCTCATACTGCGTTCAGTGTCGACGGTTGCGCGGCGGAGGGAGCGCGGCAAGATGGCAGTTCACAAACGGCAACAGCAATCGTGGACATGGACGCATCTGGTTGATTTGCAACACCAACGAGCGAGGCATAGAAGCTTCTGCTTTCCATTTTGCATCAAAAGGGGCCATGTTACACATGCAATCCGCCAGCCACTTCGAAATACGGCGCAGTTTCATCTCACGACCCACGTCATGTGGACACGGACCAAGCGGCCACCTTTCCCATTCTCTGGCCTCCAAACGTATCCCGCGAGTGTAACGAATCTGTCTCCGCCGGCCCACAACCACCCATGTTCAGCCCATGCGGCGCTCGCGTCCACATTAGATAAACGAGCACCATGTACGTGCGCTTCCGACTGGGGATCTAGCTGCACACGTAAAAACGCAAGTGCACGCCCCGCGACAGCATCTCTTCGGTAGCTCGTCGTGCACATCAAGCGAGCTGGCTGTGGAGCCGTCCGTCCAGTGCGCGCGAGCTCTCCCTCCCCTCTGTCTCCCCTACTGGACCCAGCGCTCGTTGGTCGACAGGCGAAATGGCGCTCTGGGACTGGACACGATCTAGGATCGAAGAACCATGGGCACGGGCGACTGGTGGGTAAAGGCCCACCCCACGCTTCGTTCCGCGCGTTCTCCTTGAAGGGGCTCCACTTAGGCATATGCGTGCCCACAGCCTTATTCGAACAATCGTGGCTGGCGCACGTCGCCGGCATCTGCACGGATGGGATCGAAGTCTATCCAGCCACGAACACTCGTGGCCACGCGAGAGCCTGGTGGATGCTGCTGGATTTGGCGCGCGCCGCGGGCGATGGCTCCCCAGAAGCGCCACCGCGGCGGGTCGCCGACCCACGGAAGGAACGATGGCAGAACGATGTCCAAGGGCGCTGATCTTCGAGGATCGGCGGACGAGTTCAACGTTCCCGACACTTCATGTGGCCTCTCGGACCGCCACGCCACATCCCGATCATTCCCACACTGTCGTCTGGGAATCACTCTCAAAGGATGCCTTCAACGAGCCACGCAAGTCAAGGAATGGCCTCTTGGAAGGAAACTGGCTCATTGACTTCCATACACGCGACGCTAGGAGCGACTGATGCAAGTTTATCCGGCGAGGGGGACCCCCCAGCTGGCCCGACCGTCAGGCAGGAGACTGTTCCCCAAAGGTAGAGAGTCGGCGTCCCCAGCCAGACATGGCATCCACACGTGAGGGCCTGCTGTGGACGCCGCGGATGGGTACGGGCCGCTGAATTTCAGCAAACCGCAAGGTCACCAAGAGTGGGAGGCCACAGAAAGTGACTTTACAAGGGTGCAGGGGCGGCAGATGGCTTCGCTTTTCGCATACAAACGTCAAGTCATCCGCCTCCAGCTGGTTTCCCCGCACCGACTGACCCAGCCCGGCTCCAGGAACACCGGCTGGCTCCCTCCATTTCGTCTTCATAGCAGAGCGCCGCTTATTTACAATACCTTTCAAAATCGATTGTAAAATTTCGAATCATATGATAGGTGCAACCTATAATAACATATTATCCTGTCCAATAAGTTTGTAAGACGTTGTTGATGGCAGCCGCCTATTTCCAGCCTTACTGGGCTGGGATATCCACCTCCAGCCGCCGCCAGCTGGCGGGCTCGATCAAAGGAACTCATGGCCACGACACGGCCCCGCGGGCAGAGACACGCCGCGTGGGCAATTCCCCGCTGGCTCGCGCGGAATGGTACAGCACGGGCAAAGGCGGATCGCGACTGTCCGTACAGTCCTTTGCCAGCGTAGAGTCATGGGGGAGGCTGCACGTCCCCCGGGCCTTCATTCCCCACCGCGTCGTCCCAGTTGCCCCATTCGCGAATTCGACTCGACAGTCTCACTCCTCCAATCCGCACCACCACAATCCAAAGATGCAAATGCAAATGTACTCGTCGCAGCCGACCATGGCGCCGCAGTGGAGTCACGCGGGCGCGGCCGCGCGCGAGCGCATGGCGCTGCCCCCGATCACGCTCGCGGGCGTGGCCTCGACGCCGCGCGGTGCCGAGTTCCCGCCGCACCACCACCACCACTACGCGCACTCGACGCCCGTGATGATGATGGTGCCGCCCGGCCACCGTCCGATGATGCTCTCGCCCTCGGGCGTCGCGCTGTCGCCGGCGTTCGCGCGCTCGCCGCTCGCGTCCTGCAGCCCGTCCATCTCGAAAAAGCGCATCCGCGTCATCCCGAACGCGACCAAGTCGATCACGCTCGACCTGCTGCGCCCGCACTTTGACCGCCCGCTCGCCGAGGTCGCGGCCATGTTCGGCATCTGCATGACGCTCATGAAGAAGATCTGCCGCAAGAACGGCGTGCCGCGCTGGCCGCACCGCCAGATCCGCGGCCTCCGCAAGAGCATCTGGTCGATCGAGAAGGCGCTCCGCTCGTGCGAGTCCGAGGCCCAGCGCCGCTCGTACGTCGAGCACCTCGACAAGCAGAAGGAGAAGCTCGAGGCGATCCTGCGCGGCCCGGACGGCACCGGCAAGAGCATGTTCCACGAGCTCGTCATGTCAGTGCCGTGCTCGCCGATGAGCGAACTCGTCACGCCCAAGGCCTCCGAGTCGATCAAGCACTCCTCCAGCCCGGTGAGCACGCCCGCGAGCCGCCCGGCGCTCGAGGTCCAGCAGGCCAGCCCGGCGATGCGCCCCGCGTTCGCCGCCTCGCCCCGCATGCTCGAGTCGGGTGCCTGCCAGACGCCGACCATCTCGCGTCTGCCGTCGATCGCGTCGCTGCTGGCCGCGCACGCCGCCAAGGCCACGCCGACCCACACGTTCCAGTGCTAAGAGGAAAACGAGCTCCAGATCGCATGGAAAAGCCTCGTCCTCCAGCCAGCCCTTCCCCCTCCAGTCCTCTGTCCCATCGCTGTAGTTAGATGTCCCACCCATTGATATGTGTCGTGCCGTGCGAGAGTAGTGTCCGTGCCGTGGAAAATATGCAAATTACCATTCCTTTTCAAATTTCATGAATGTTTCCTAACACGTGGTCCACATGGACTCATTTTCGAGGATATTTTTTGGAAATCCTTCCCCCACAATCCGGAGCAACCATGGACATCGAAGTCGTGGTGTGCAGCTCGTCGGGCAAGCCGATCTTCCACGTGGCCAAGCCCGCAGCGTCAGGTAGCTTCCAGTCGGTCGAGGACGACCAGTCACAGCCCGGCGATGCGGACGGCGCCGTCTCGGTGCGCGAGAACACCGCCGGCGGCGGCTCGCACGCGTTCGTGAGCTCGCTCCAGGGGCTGCTGTCGTTCGTGAGCTGCATGCAGAACGACGAGCTGCAGGAGATCGAGACCGACGGCTGCCGTTGCTTCTTCCGCACAGTTGAGGATATCCTGTCCTACGCTGTGATCGTACGAGACGCGACACCAGAGAACACCGGCGACGTGGCGGTGCGCCACCAGGCGCGACGGCCGTCGCTCGGCCGCGACTGCCTCGAGCGGCTGCTCCAGCTCCTCCACGCGCAGATCGTGTTCGTGCTGAGCGACCGGGGGCTCGACGTGCTTCGCAAGCAGCCAGGGTACGATCTACGGGAGCTGCTGATCGGCACCGAGCGCGTGGTGTATGGGCTCTCGGCCAAGTGGCTACGAGAGCCGTCGTACCGCTTCAAGGATTTTGGCGTTCCGTTTGTGCGCCTCCACCCAGAAGACCGTATTGAGATCACACAGACGATCGAGTACGAGCCGACACAGTCCACGGAGGCCAAGGGGATGATCTGCGGCGTGCTTCTCGCGGTGGGCAAAGTCGTCGCGATTGCGCAGCCCATGCGGAAGCAGTTCAGCATCCTCGTTGAAGGTATAGTTTACACTGGCGGATCGTTTTGCGGCGGTCGATCAGGAGCAGTGTGCGGAGGACGCTGACTTCTTGGCTACTGGTGTGTTTGCTCGATAGATCTGCTCTTACTGATCAATTTCATCTACGAGACACCTTCGTTCACCCGGTCAGAGTCGTGGACACCCGTTTGTTTGCCCTCATTCAACGCCAGGTGAGTGCATCACCGTGCAGGCGTGTGTGATGTAGGGGAGCTTATCTAACCCGCTCGACTTCATGTAGCGGTTTTCTGCAAGCTTATGTCGTCTTCCTCACGGCCGAGATCGCGCTGGTGATGCTAAGCACACAGCAGTCGCCCGAACAGTTTCATCATTTCCAGGCCAAGCGCGTGTTCATCCAGCAACGCCTCCTCGAGTCGGGCGCTATCGACCGCATTAACGAGTCAGTCACGAGCCATGCCAACTGGAGACCCCATCGCGATCTTCCTCTACTCCACCACTTCGTATACAAGAATGAGCTCACGGGTGAGTGTGCCGCTCCGGTGCTCGAGTTCCCTTTTAACGAAGATGAAGAGGCACTGGGGCAGCTGGTGGATCACTACGCACAGCTCCAGCACCGCATGTATCCGCCACGGTCACGACCCGCGAAGACTGAGGGCCAAGTGCTGGGCAAGCGGATACCGTCTCTCCAGGACCGCATCGCCGCCCGCGTGGTCATGCGTCGCACAACGAGTGCACTCTACATGGGGCTCTCTACGGAGGACCACCGCCTTTTCGTGTGGTTTGACGCGCTCGCCGACGCATCGTCCTCAACGATGGACGCTGCGCTGCAGGATCAATGCCAGCTTCTGCTTGATCGCCTGAGGCGAGACGATGAGCACATGTCCGTCTCTCTCTTTGGAAACGGCGGCGGTGCATCTCTCTGGCCTTAACGAACCGAACATGGACTGTAAGCTAATGCATTGCGTTGGCTGCTTGTGTGTGATTTGAATGACAATTTGGGAAGCACTACGGATCGGCGCAGCCTCTGTACCCTGATCGAGGCGTTGCGAAAACTGACACCAATGGACTCATCGTGTTAGACTACACTGTACTGTCCAGCACAGATATTGGGCGATTTACGCTAGAGGAGACACTCGGCTGCAGCTATGCTGACAGCACGGCTGTGTGTACGATATGAGCAATCCTCGCCCGCCTCTATCGGTGATATTTGAAGGGACGTGCTGAGTACCAGCCCGACCGGTTCCTGATCCAGGGCTGACTTTATCTCAGAGCAGCGTGACGCAAAACGCTCTGCGCTTGGACTCTTGCCCGTCCAAATGTACAGTGCAGTCAGCAGCTCCGAGACTACTGTTCACATAGCGCAAACACACATCCGTGCAGTGCGGACAGCGCCACCATGAATTGTGTTCACTGCGTGTATGATGGATCGGCCGTGCTGCCATAATCGCCCTCCACGGTGGGCAGACATCACGCGCCTCCGGCACGGTGTTCTCACTGATAGCCACTGTGGCTCCTGTGTGCGACATCTCGGCGCCACTCTCCTGACTTGCACGTGGCGTTGTCCGATCGCGGCAAATCTCATGATAAGGCGGCTTGCCGTAACGTACCCCTGCAACGCGGCTTTGCGCGCAATGTGGTCAGCGCGAACAGGAGTCGGGGGTGTACACACTGAAATACGGCGCAGGCGCAGGACACACAGATGCTCACGGAGAAGCAGCTCGCTGCCCCGTCAAGTGTCCGGATCTCTACAAATGTCTGTCGACGAATGCGGTCAACCGACGAACCCGAGACGCGCACGTTCAAACTCGACAAGATGGCTGACAGGCGCCTGACCGGCGTCCCCAGCTGTGGCGCGCAGCCATCAAGGCCAGATCGACACCAAAGTTCGGACACAACAGGATCGCCGCGGCATCCGTGTAGTCGTGAATATTAGGAGACTGAGGCGCCGGTTGTTCTGCTGGTCACGGCAGGGTGGTCCATCCCAAGGCACGATGAAATACCTCTGGGACTCTTCCCAACCCTCCGCCTTGGTCAGAGCTTCGAAAGAAGCACAGACAGAGCCCCCCCGGCGCTGCGCCACACTAATGCGTCAAACAGAGTGGCAGTCCCATTTCTGTCACAATCTGGCTGAACTCTTGCTGAAGAGCCAGTTCATGTGAACATGGGTACATTTTAGGGGCTCAGCGCCTCCTGCTTGTGTGAATCGCTCAGCACTCATCCATGAGGTAGGTTGTCATGATTGGTGCCACAACGGTGGATAGAGCGTGGGCGCATCAGCCTGCACTGATAGAACGTGTGCTGCTTATCCACTCGACTCCGCCATTCGATGCCGTGACACGCTTCGTCCCCACAGGTGGCTTGGCCATTCCAAACTTGTGCCGGGGATACAGCCGCCCCACTCCTACGTCTTGTATCCAGTTAGAACTTGGGGAGGGGATCGCGGAAATGGACTGGGTCGAGACGACGGAGCGGGAGAGATGTTCCCCTTTCGTGACGTCATCTTGATCATCCCTGGAATCGTGGAAGCTGTGTTGCGCCCACCAATTAGACTACAGTATCCTGCTGTGTGGAACGCTCCCAACGACCCGTGACAACGCGATGTTTTTCTGTGTTTGAGCAGTCACGATGACCGTATGCACACGGTGACGGCAGTCGCTCCTGCAGATCCGCTCCTCCGGCGTCGTCGCGCAGTCCAGTCGGCTCGGTCGCCGTGTGGTCGGCACATGCGACGTGTGTGACCTCAAGACCGACAAGTGGCGCCTCCAGGACGGGCGTGATGTCTGCGCGCTCGTGATACCACAGGGCCCCGTCCAGGTGACCGCTCCGCGATGGGCTGCCCGGACGATGCAACGAAGCCACTGGGCCAGACAGCCGGATCAACCGAGCACCGGTTGCCAAGTCTGGCTGGATTCGAAGGAGCCCCGGACTCCTGCCAAGTTGGCAGTGCCAACAGAAGTGCCTCTCGTGCCCCTCCTTGCACAGGGCGCATGGAGCCGCGGCGGCTGCGGCCAAACCATGTGGGACTCACCCTCTCTCCATCCTCCGAAGCGCAGACTCCGCGTGTGCGCCGTGGCATAGGAATGCGCCCTGTCGTTCGCCATCCTGACATCCTATGTCAACCGGTCCAGCCAGCGCCGGCGACGTTAGTGCTTGGGGCCTCTCCGAAATCGCATGTAATAGACCGCAGTACGGGCAGCTGTGTGCCCAGTATTATCGTCGGGTGGTCATCATGACCACGTGTGGTGCGAAGCACGCAGCGTTCGGTCCATTCATCCGCCTATTGGTAGTGTCTTATTCGCCCGTCCGCTACGGTAAAGCCCGGCCCAAGACGGCACCGAATGGATGCATAGTAATAGTCGACCTCGCTTGCTCATGTGGCGTTCGCCCGGCAGGAGTCCGCCGGCGCTGCTGATACGTAAGCCTGTCGCTCGTTCGTCGCGCGCCTCGGTGGGACTCCCACTGCCGGTGAAAGGAGTCGGAGTGTGGAAGCGCTTGAGGCCGGGGCGGCTGGAATCCGGGAAGTCCCACCGTCCGCGATTCCCAAGTGAGACCCTTGCGTCGGGGGGGACCATCTCGGCGCCCTGTTTCTATCCCCATACAATCTGCTTTTGCTTCGGCCACTGGCGCGCTCTCGCTCTCTTTCGCCCCAGTCGGTTTCGAAGGAACAACTCACAACGACGACGTGGGGGCGCGCGCCTTCGTAATACACTCCACGCTGTATGCGATGGTCCCCGACTACTGGCCCGTCGCTTGCCGCTCTCCCCGCTGGCCTTCCTTCACCCAATGGGCACAAAAAGGAACAAGAGTGTCCCCCCCTTTCTTCTTCTCCTTCTTCCGCCGGGTGGGATGCCGGCAAGGAGCGGCCCGCCCCTCCCCCGCCCAAAACTGAATAGAGACGAGTTGGAGCCCGTGGGCAGCGATCAGTACTGTACTGCTGGCGCTGTCCGAGTGGGTGGCGTCGCGACGCGACACAAACCAACGCGCACCGCCTCTGCTCTCCGGGGCTGTGTACTGTACCTACGTCCAAGCGACCGACCGCGCGAGGACGTCAAGTGACCGGCAGGGGAGACCGGACCCGGTCCCACCTGCGGCAGTCTCGTATTTGCCGTCTCGGGAGCAACCACTCCCATCACTACCACCGGATCCACAGCCACCGCCCCGAACGCCTCGCCTCTGTCAATGGCCGTGCACCGTCTCCCGTCGATCCACATGAGCTCTGCATTCCACGACCGCAAGACCGAGGCCGCC
Source organism: Pythium folliculosum (assembly GCA_023336295.1). Taxonomy (NCBI): domain Eukaryota; phylum Oomycota; class Peronosporomycetes; order Pythiales; family Pythiaceae; genus Pythium; species Pythium folliculosum. Next base: position 3,231 of record JAADWV010000703.1, on the reverse strand, counting down.
GCCCGCCAGGCCGAGAAAGATACCAACGCCGGCCAGCGGATCGACGCCGGCCTGAAGCTGGACGCGCGCGCGCTCGACCAGTCGTCCTGGACGCGCTCGCCATCGCTCGCGCTCAAGCGCCCGGCGTACGCGTTCCCGCTCCACGACGACGACCACCTGGAGCCGCGCTCGCTCGCGCGCGCGTCGTTTGAAGGATACGACGCCGTGCTGTCGCCCTCGCTGCGCAAGCGCCGCCGCGGCGACAGCGACATGAGCATGAGCGGCCGCGGCAGCGGCGCCTCGCCCTCCTACGGGAGCGTACACATCACCTCGACGTCGATCCGCGCGGTCGTGCGCGACGAGGACGTCGAGTACTCCGGACGCGACTCCTGGGCGGGCGCGTCCTCGCGCGGCTCGGGCCGCGACAGCGATCTCTTCGACGGCATGCCGTCGCCGCACGCGGAGCAGGGCCAAACTGGCGCCGACGAGAGCAGCAGCGCGGACCGCTCGGCCGGCGCGAACGCTTCGCGCACAATCACGTTTCCGATGCTCCAGACGCACTTCAGCAAGCCGCTCAAGGACGCCGCGAACCACTTTGGCGTCTGCACGACGCTGCTCAAGAAGATCTGCCGCAAGAACGGCATCGTGTCGTGGCCCTACCGCCAGATCATCGGCCTCGAGAAGAGCATCGCGTCCATGGAGCAGCAAGTGCACTACTTTGACGGCGAGCAGCGCCGCCAGTACGCCGGCCAGCTGCACAAGCTCCAGATCAAGCTCGAAGCGTACATCCGCACGGGCCAGGCCCCGTCCGAGGACGAGCTCGTGGCCGCGCTGAACGCCGAGGCCAACGCGCCACCGCCACCGGCCGCCGCCGCCAAGCCGCCGGCGCCCGAACCACCACTCCGCAAGGAGTACTACCACCACCACCAGCAGCCCCACGTGGGCTATTACTACGCCCCGCACGGCAGCGTCATGGCCTCGGCCGTGACGCTGGACGCGGAAGAACCGCCGACGCGGTACGAGACCCACGCCCGCCCGACGTCCACTACAAGTGACCACGCTTACGACCAGCGATATGCTGCTACCACCTCCTCCTACACGTCCCCGACGAGTTACTACGCCCCGCGCGCGCTGCCATCGCTCGCGTCGCTGCTCAACCAGCCCTCGCAGCAGCCACCGGCCGGGCACTTCGCCGCCAAGGCCGAGCCGCGGCAAGGCGAGTTCGACCACCCGTGGCGCGGCTAGAGAGAGACAGAGGCCATAGGAACCATATTTAAACCGGGAAAGACGACAACGTGCAAATCCTCTTCCCGCGTGTCTCCCTTCCTCCCTCCACCTTGAACAAGCCGGTGCTTCCCACGGGCGTGGAGCTGTCGCTGCATCTTCGTCAGCAATACGTGGCGATCCAGTTCCAGGCTCAACGCTTCTCCGCGGCGTGACAGAGCCAGCACCCCGTTGCACCGAAGTAACCCGACGATGCCACGACGCCTCTGACCACATCACACATCACGGCGGCTTGAAGTCGAACCTTCACTCCTCCACGAGTGATGGTCGCGGGCGTTCTGTATCCTGTGGATCGGTAGCGCTTGCCATCCAGAGCTCGTGGCAACCCATGGCATGGCATGGCGCCGCGCCACGATCTCTACGGACCTTCCGCTGGCAGCAGATCCTCATGATAAGAGGAGACGAGAAACAGATACAGAACGCACTGGACCACGACGAGCAACCAAAGGATGACAGAAAAACAAAGCAAAATACAAGAACAAATCGTTGACGCACTTTACGACCACAGGGACCGCCTTCCCAGCTCACTGACCTGCTTATCCAGCGGGTGGCCGGGCGAATCCGTTCGCCGTGTGGTTGTTCGGTTGGGCGGTGGCGGAGTGCGACATGTGTCGGCTCGTGGGCGATGAAGCCACCGCCACATCGCGTGAGCTCAACGATCCGCGCACGCGCTTCCCGAACACAGTCTTCCACGGTAAAAATCCGCCGGCTCCAGCCAACCACAGCGACGGCCGTGACTCACCGCCGAAGTCACCCACGAATCGGTGATTCAACGGACGCTCGCGCGCTTGCGCCAGCGCCCGCTCCCTCCTTCCTTGCGCTTCGCGACTCTTCGACGACAGTAGGTACCAGTAAGTACCGGAGCTGTGCTGCGTCCCTGCTTTGCCACACAGCGCAGCAAGCCCAAGAACGCGTTGCGTATTGGTGCCACGACAGCAAGGGGCCAGCCGCGACTCAGAGAGACCTCCCAAGTTGGGGAGGTCTCTCTGAGTCGCGGCTGGGGCCCAACCGACCGATCTTCCCAGAAGCCGGAGCGGACCCACGGATCGACCAGCTTCAAGGATCCACTAAGAAGGGAGAGTTGCCTTTTCTCGCCGGTCGTCACATCATCCTGGATCCACAAAGAGAAACCTGCGCGATTCGCCCCCGAGAGGAGCAGCTTTGCAAAAGTCCAGAACGCCTCTCCCCACTGAATGAGAGTCACGGGTGTTTGGAGTGTTTGCCTGCCTGGTCAACGCGTACGAGTTGAAGTCCCTCAGGTTGATGGCCGTCCCTCCGCCAGCAGTTGCGAATGGCACGACCGGAGTACTAGATTTAGAAGCTCGGGCTATATGCCGCACAGCGTCTTTGCGTTTCGATGAGGTTTGAGCACGAGCATTGAAGGAGTCTATGCGGCCGTGCAGCCCAGATGAGCAGGCGCTTCCCGCCGAGGATTGACCGAGTACACTGCCACCCACACTGCATGACATGAGGGGAATGAGGTGTGGTGTCCACACCTCATACACACTGTGGTCGGGCACGGAATGACACTCTAGGATAAGCTATGGAAGGTGCAGCGCGTCGACGGTCGCTCCAGCCTCCGAAACGACCAGGCGCAAAGTAAGTCCGCGAGCGTCCGACGTCCTGGCGCTAGAATGCGGTCGTCGTATCGCTCGGCCACAACCCACGAGCCGTCACAATGTACTACAGCAGCACGTTGCAGTCACTTTTCACTGTCGCTGACGGGCCAGTGCCAATCAGTGCTGCAGTCAGTGCTGCTGTAGTACATTGCTAACTGCGAAAACCCACAGCCTCGAGTGTGAGGGCGTGTTGTCCAAAGCGCAAGAGAGAGAGAGAGAGAGAGAGAGAGAGAGAGAGAGAGTGAGAAGTTCTCAGGCGCTGCTTCTCAGTGAGAGAGAGAGTGAGAAGTTCTCACTCTCTCTCTCTCTCTCTCTCTCTCTCTCTCTCTCTCTCTCTCTCTCTCTCTCT
>JAADWV010000702.1:0-16114 GCA_023336295.1 Pythium folliculosum | reverse complement strand
GATACCCGAGAAGAACTTGTACGCGATGACCTGGTACATGGCACGCGACTGGAGCAGCTCCCAGAACTCCGAGATGTAGTTCTTGAAGTTGACACCCGGGTGCTTCTCTTCCTTGATGAAGAACCACGTGCACGGGATGACGGGCACCGTGCAAAGCGTGAGGATCAGCATGAGCTGCGGGAACGAGAGCGAGAAGTTGAAGTCACCGCCGTAGTCCTCACCGTTGAACAGGAAGCCGGTGATCAGCTGCGAGATAGTCACGAAGATCGTACGGATCATGTAGATCGTCGTCTGGGTCGTGCCACGCACAGCCTCCGGCTCACGCTGGGCAAGCTCCACAACGACACCGTCGGCAGCAACATCGGCGCCGACGTAGCCAACGGCCGCAAGCATCATGAAGATGATGAGCTTACCGCCGACATCCGGGGCGTCGTAGTTGATGTTGAGCTTGTCCTCAGCGGTGTAAAGCGACGGCTTCTTGTCGTGGAGGGCACGGATCATGTAGTACGGCTTGCCGATCTTCGAGCAGGCCATGATGAGAAGCATGAGCGCACACACCGACCAACCGATGATCATGAACGGACGACGACGGTAGCCGAAGATCGGGAAGCAGTCCGACAGGATACCGTAGACGACCTTGAACGACCACGGCAGGTTCAGCAGCACACTGGCCGACACAATCTGCGTGCCCTCCATGTTGAGGTACTGCTGAAGCACCGGGTACACGGTCGACGGAAGGGTACCGTAGACCATGCCGACGCCGACGTACTGGATGAGCACACCGATGTAGTCCTTGCTCCAGATGTCCGGGCGGCCACCAGCGCGAAGGGCGCCGCCCTCGAGGTCGTCCACGGGGGTCTTGGCATCAACGTAGTCGCCATCGACCTTACCCTTGGCGGCGGACGAGACGTACGACACGCGCTCGACAAGGTCGTGGGTCGGAGCCGTCATCTTGTTCTCTTGGACTGGGGACTTGCGCCTTGGACCGGAGATTGGAGAATGAGAAGGTCGGGAGAATGAAAGCTGGCGCTCCGGGCGGGCTGACCCACGCGCTGTCGACGAGCCTAGACAGGGAGCGAGGGCAGCACAGAGGGAGAACCCTCTCTCACTGAGCGAGGTGAGAGTCTCCGCGAGCCCTCTCTCCCAGACGGGAGGGGCGGCGCCTCAAGGAACAACCTGGTGGGTGCGTGCGGGGGGATGTGCCGGACAGTGCCGTCAAGGTTCCCTCGCCTGGTCCGAGATTGGTACGGCCCATCATTAATCTCCTGCAGGAACACAGGTGTTGCTGCACCAGATCGAGGTCCAAGTCGTGCACCCGCCCGGCTGTGCACTTTCTCGCGCCAGACTCGATCTGCCCAACCAGTTGCCGTTGGATGGACTGACGGCGGCTGTCGTGGTCACTCCCATCCCCCGGCGCTGGCGGTCTGGGTCGCGCCGGAGTCTCCGCGTGGATTCCCGACGTGGGCTGATTGGATAACCGCTCGGGTGACCGTCTCCGCACTGTGATTCCAGGTCTAAGAGATAGATAGTTTGAGAGAGCGAGATCGCGTTCTGTACCATAAATCCGGAGGCTTCCTGCGTGCAAGAGATTCCGGTCCTCACTCGGTGAATGTATGGAAATCTCCTCATATTTGAGCGCCAACCGATCGTTCGATGCTAGACGCGACTGCAACACGCAGGTGATTGTAATGTTTGTCTGGGGGGGGGATTCATAAACCAAAAACGAAGGAGAGAGGAAGCGATTATTGGTCGGAGATTAGTCGCCCGACGACGTGTCGACGAATCGAGCGAACGGCTCCGATCTTTTTACACTTGGCGTTTGTATACTGTCGGCTTCCCTCCAGATGGAGTTGCTGGACATCTAGTGTGTAGAGACGGAACCGACCGAAGACATGCGGAGACTAAAACGGCTCGACTTCCCGAACTAACCGCAGCTGTGTGTGTACATGGCCAGGCGTATACCCATAGCCAGGTCATGTCGCCTAGCGGAACATCTCACGCATGGCAAGAATAACGTTTCCGGAGGTTCAACAGTCAGTGCCAATAGCAGCAGACGACGGCGGCGCCGCTGATCGATGAATGCCTTGGAACAGGACGCCGGTTCGGACCCGTGTTCCCGTGATACTGTACATACAGATCCACCAGATCAGATCCTCGTACTGTAGTGCTGGGAGTACTGTACTGCGACTGTGGTGTAGGATGCCGTTGAGGGGACCTGAACCGTCCTGTTCTAGTACAGTACAGTGTACTGTTGGCCGAGGCGCAACCGCGTGAGGGAATTCTGGAAGCCTTTTATCCACAATGGCCGGGCGTGCCACACCCCGCCGGCCGGTCCAGGATCCCACTTTGGTCACGGGCCGCGCGTGCAACCTCACGTGGTGGCGCCTGGCCCTTCAATTGGCCACCCCTGGGCCACCTGCACGTCCACGTTCTCATCCGTGGGAACTCTAGAGGCTCGGAGGCATCCCCGCTGGTTGGCTGGTGGACGCGTGTTCGTCTGCAGCGAGGATGTGCTCAGTGGCGAGGCTCATAGAGGTTGTGTACCGATGGCCGTTTCGCTTTCGTTTCGACCACTCGCATGGTTTCAACCGAGGAGCCCCATTCGGCACTCTCGAGGGTGTCAAAAGCCCATTTTGACGCGTTTCCGCTCCGCGGTGAGAAAAGGCAGCGCTGCCGCGAGGCTCGCTGTATCCACGAAAGGGCCGTGTTGTCAGTGATGCGCGGCTTTGGCGAGACGCCGGAGTTGCCGCTACACGCCGTCGTGAACGTTACGGCCTCACGCGCCGATGTCAGTCTATTGGACACGGTCAGTGGCTGGTGGGTGAGCTGCGAGCGTTTTCGATACTCGAGGTGGATGACTAGCACACAGCCGCTGACCGGAATTCATCCTCGTTGGTTCGGTTCCGCTACGAACTCTTCCTAGAGTGAACTCACAGGCCATATCAAACCGAGTGGCCTCCCCAGACATTACAACACTCTATATCCGAGCGTGAAGTGGTTGACGAATGGATAGCAATACTGTACAACGAGGGTGTTGAAGAGCCTCAACAACTTCAACGAGCAGCAGGTGTCCTCTTTAATCTCTGAGGTCAGCAACACTCCGTAGTACGGGTGCTCTCGTGTAGAGTAGCACACCTCGACGTCTTTCTCCTACGGCAGGCATTCGAGTAAACATCAACCAATGCTGAGGAGCGTGTGTCTGACCGACGGGCACAATCCCCCTGCGTTTCACACGTTCCGATTCCGAGACCGAGGCCTGCAGTGCGTACCGTTGAGCTTTCTCGAACAAGCGCCAAGTGTTTCACGCCCCACTGGCCGCTCTGCCGTGGACATCAATGGCTAGAAGCACATTGCTTCGATCAGCCGACCGTTTTGAATGAGACGGATCTGACGGAATCCGTTGGTGGATCCGTCATCACCACATTCGCCGGTCAGAGCTTGTAGAACCAATCCACACGAAATGAGAAGCCAACGGGATAAAAACAACAGTCAAAATTTGTGAGATTGAAGCTTAACCAAGAACACAAAGTCGCACTCAGCGCAACCAAACACAACCTGGAGCCTTCGGTCAGTCCTGAGATGACACAGCCGCGCTCGTTGACACGAGACGCTTACTTGGCGACCTTCTTGCAGCCCTTGCCGCCAACAAGCTTGAGGCACTTGGTGCTCGGGTAGATCGACATGATGTTCACCATGACCGACCAGCACAGCGCAAAGACGAGGTAGAAGACGGTGATGGCACCAATGGTCTTGTTCTTGCCGCCCTTGGCCTTGAGCTCCTGCGTCTGACGCTTCTGCGCCGGCAGCAGCGGAAGGAAGAGAAGACCAGCCAGGTTGGCAATGTACATGAGCGCCAGCACGTACGTCACGTCCCAGCGGACCTCGTTCGAGTCCTCGGCGATATCGTCACTCGTGACCTTGAAGGCGGCACCCACGTTCTTGGTGATGGTCGAGGCGAACGTACCCGAGAGGTTCGACACGGTGGTCAAAAGACCGTAGACGGCACCCTCGTTACCCTCACCGGCAAGCTCGACGACGACGTAGGTGGCGACGATGAAGCTGACGCCCGACGGGATGTTCTCGAGGATCGGAGGACCGAGCCAGAACCACTGCGAACGGACGACGTCCCAAGTGGTGAGGAAGGTGACGATCGAGTCGATGCCGACGACGCAAACCATCGTGATGGCGTGCATGTACCGCCAATTCCAGTGAAGACCCTTCTTCATGGTGAAGTACAAGATCGCCGCGAAGATCGAGTTGCCGACGACGCCCGAGATCGTGTCGTTGATCGGCGTGACCTCAGCCCAGTACGAAGCAATCGGCGACGCGACCGTCGTGCTGTACTTCTCGAAGATGCCCGAGAAGAACTTGTACGCGATGACCTGGTACATGGCACGCGACTGAAGCAGCTCCCAGAACTCCGAGATGTAATTCTTGAGGTTCACGCCCGGGTGCTTCTCCTCCTTGATGAAGAACCACGTGCAGGGAATGACCGGCACCGTGCACAGCGTGAGGATCAGCATGAGCTGCGGGAACGAGAGCGAGAAGTTGAAGTCACCGCCGTAGTCCTCACCGTTGAAGAGGAAGCCGGTGATCAGCTGCGAGATGGTCACGAAGATCGTACGGATCATGTAGATCGTCGTCTGCGTGGTACCGCGGACGGCCTCAGGCTCACGCTGGGCGAGCTCGACAACAACACCATCGGCGGCGACATCGGCGCCGACGTAGCCGACAGCCGCGAGCATCATGAAGATGATCAACTTGCCACCGACGTCTGGGGCGTCGTAGTTGATGTTGGCCTTGTCGAACGCCGTGTACTGCGACGGCTTCTTGTCGTGGATCGAGCGGATCATGTAGTACGGCTTGCCGATCTTCGAGCAGGCCATGATGAGAAGCATGAGCGCGCAGACTGTCCATCCAATAACCATGAACGGGCGACGACGGTAGCCGAAGATCGGGAAGCAGTCCGACAGGATACCGTAGACGACCTTGAACGACCACGGCAGGTTCAGCAGCACACTGGCCGACACAATCTGCGTGCCCTCCATGTTGAGGTACTGCTGAAGCACCGGGTAGACCGTGGCCGGGAGCGTGCCGTACACGAGACCGACACCGACGTACTGGATAAGCACACCGATGTAGTCCTTGCTCCAGATATCGGGGCGGCCACCGGCACGGAGGGCACCACCTTCGAGGTCCTCGATGGGGGTCTTGGCGTCGATGTAGTCGCCGTCCACCTTGCCCTTGGCGGCGGACGAGACGTACGACACGCGCTCGACGAGGTCGTGGGTCGGAGCCGTCATCGTGTTCTCTTGAGCTCTTGTTGTGGACTGGGGACTTGCGCCTTGGACCGGAGATTGGAGAATGAATGGAATGGAAAAGCTGTCGCGCCGGGCAGTCCGATCCTGTCGACGAGTCTTCAGGAGAGGGCGGAGAGGAGAGCAGCAAAATACCCTCGCTCAGGCAACCCTGGCCTCTTTCACAGACAGAAGGGCGTTCAAAGAACAGAAGGATACCATACATGCGTGTGTGCGATGAGAAGGGGCCCGGGAGTCAAAGGTTCCCTCGTGGTCCCTCACTTCAAACCGTCCCCGATGTACGTCCTGGCTATGCACCTCCCGCCACCGTCTCATGAAACTCTGACTGGCTCAGATGATGGGCATGCCGGCTGGCGTGCATAGACCGAACCGCTGTCACAGAGCTCACTTCCATGTTGGGGGATTTTGGAGGACCGCGTGAATTGGACGTGTTGGGCCGGTTGTGGCCATCAAGCCGCGGTTCTAAGGGCGGCCGCTTCGCCATGGCCCCTGCCACGACGACTCGACACGCCAACGGGCCGACAGATTGTCAGGCCAACGTATGGGAGTGCCCACAGCCCACAGAGCAGACAATAATACACGATACAAAGCTGTTCAGTACATAAGCTGCATGGGGAGCAACGCTTTTTGTCCAGAAACCTCATGTTCCAGTGTTGGTATCAATGCACTGTCCAGGCTGCAGCGCTTGAAATTCAAGTTGTATTTCTGTAGAACACGGCTTAGGGAAAACTGGGTGAGCGGAGTGAGACTGGCCCTGGCATTGAAATCCGGCAGAAAAATGGGCGAAGAGAGGTACTAGCAACAGGGAATTAGCGCATCGCGACCTGTCGACGAATCCGAAGGTCCCTGGGTCCACTGGCTCTTTCCTCTTCGATCCTCCCAGAGCTTTCCTGGTTTGCCGAGTCATTATGGCTCGGCCACTGTGATAGACAAGCCACCGTCCACGTCTATTACACACACAGAAGTCTTTTTTTGCAAACGAAGCCGGCAGAAAATTGATCGCGCACTTCGCCTCGACCCGACAATCCGCCCAGACTGTGAGGTGATAGGACAGCCAGTTCCAAATTAACGACCGCGCTTTCCTAATCTTGCGTATGGCATGGCATGGACTCGGCAGGTGTTCACAACGCACAGTTCCGATACTCTTCATTGAGAAAACTGCGAGAGTGATTGAGAATTGGAAGACACGACGTCAGTGCCCTCGTTCAAGAGCATCTCCCGCCCCATGATATCAACTCAGTGAGACGGTGGTAAATCCGCCCAGCGAGAGAATCCGCCCAGCCAGACGGTGAGATCCAATGCCAGACGCATCACCAATCATACTGTACGTTTGTATGGGCATACAAAACGCAACACAAAAAGTTCCTGTCTCGCCTGTCCAGAGTGCCACTGTGCGGTATTAGTGTCCAGATTGTTGAGCACCAAAAGAGCGCGGTCGCCGTCTGGGAAGAACCAGACCCGATCAAAACCAGCGGGCAAATTTGGGCTGCGGGAGTCCCTCAATCCAAATGCCCGCACCGACAACAGTGTTGTCGGTTGTGTGGCCCAGCAGAGACGATCAGATCAGATCCGAAGGCGGGGGGACACGGGCGACGCGATTGTGGGTGAAACAAGTCTTTTATCCACAATCGAGCGCGGATGCCACTCTTCGCTGTGCGGTCGCGGATCCCACCTAAGTCACCTCTGCGCTTCAATGATCAATCGCGTCCTCCGCGGGCCTCCGCTAATTTGGCGAAGTGACCGCTCCGTTCCGAGACGTGACACCACCTCGGCGTCCACGATATATTGGGTTCGGCGTGTTACAGGAAGCTGGTTTATGGTGTGTGCGTTTAGGATGCGTTTCCACCACAGGCATAGTTACAACGTCGGCGAGTCATGGCTCCGACGGCGAAAACGTTTCGCAACGACACCACGCGGCTGCGTGCTCGTGCCGTCCGCGACCCGAGTCAACGAGAGCAACCAAGCGCCACTGGCAGGCGGCTGCCTGGTCACGCAGAGAGAACCCGAGTAGGACGCACACCTCGAAGGCCGAGTCTCCCAGGGTCACACGTTGCCCCTCGCTGAGGCTCACAAAAGTAGAAGCAATCAGAGATCGGTCTTTCCTTTTCTCCGCTGGGCTCGGTGGTGGGTCCAGCCCCCGCCCGGAACTGCAGTGGTCCAATGCGTCGTTCGGTGACAGCGGTGTTTGCCGCTCGTGACCGCTGTCTTTGCCAGCTAGGCACTGACAACGGGTTGGAAACCGTCGTGAGGAGACCGTAGACGGCACCCTCGTTACCCTCACCGGCCAACTCAACGACCACGTAGGTGGCCACGATGACGCTGACGCCCGAGCCAGAACCACTGCGAGCGGCTCAGCCGAGCTGTCACAACGTCCCGAGTCCTCTGGCGCAAAAGGATCTTCCCCCACATCAACCGGAGTGAGTTTAGTTTTGTTCCATGGGTGAAATATTCAGTCTTTTTCGATCAGTGTAATTACACGTCAATTACTGGTGCCTTTATGTCCAAGGGGTGCTGTGATTACAAATAAACCCACGGTGTTCTTTGCACAACATAGCTACCGTCGGCGAGACGACGCACCTCTGTGTTCGTCCGCAGTTGCATTTCCCGGCACATTCGGGCCGGACAGGACACACAACTGTAGACGCCGTCACTGGAGAGCAATCGCGTTCCATCACCTCGGAATGGAACCGGCCGGGACGTCCAGAGTATCTTGCGATATACAGTAGAACCGTGAGAGGGATTGCACCCGTCGTCTATAGGGTGAAAGGTTTGAGAGTACTATAGGGCTGTATTTGATGTCAACCAGCCCTGCGACGAGCCGTTTTCTGTACTTTTGTAGCGGTTCCTGTAGATTTCGTCATGTCCTCTGTATTTTTGGTATAGTCTCGACCGCGGGCCGCGGGCCCTCGCTCTCAGAGCGGCTCGGCGTTTCGCGCAGCCGGACCGTGGTCCACGGTCCGGCTCGGATTGTGGGTGAAACGCACAACGAAGCCTTTTATCCACAATGTCGGCCGCGTCCCGCACTTCGTCGCGCGGTCACGGGGCCCACTTTGGTCAGCGCCCGGGACCACGTCTTCACGCGCATCTTTGGTGGCGACTTCTAATCTGCCGAGCATCCATTGGTCGTAAGTCGGTAATACTCGCTTCTAATCAGCGGGTCCTTCGCTCCAAGTCCACACTGAGCAGTTGAGAACAGAGCGATGGCCGCGCGTGTCCACATCGGGTGTGCTACTCTAGGCGATCACGCCCGTACATCATTTATCGTACAGTACAGTACAATTCGTTTGCATTCCGAAGAATGGGAGTGTGGTTCCGTTCCCTGATCTGCGTCGAAGAGGAAGCGAACAAGTACTGTACTGAAGGCGTGCCGTCCCAACACGAGAGTTCTTATTACGCCGTCCAATCCGCTCGATTCGGGAAGGTGGATCTCAGGAAGTCCCTCTGGCGGTGCAAAATCTGCACCATGCCCGTTCGTGATGGACCGCTTGAACTTCGACGGCCGATGAAAGAGACGATGTGTACCAGGCGTTCCCTCGCCGAGGGAACGCCTGATGTGTGCACGAGACTGTCCCCGAGCGGCTTGGCTCCGAGTACGCTCAATGAAGGAATGCACGGCCAACGAACTGCAGACGAATGGAACAGGTGACCGCAGCTCTACGGTGCAAACCTGAACGTACCGTACCGTGGTCTCCATCTCCTACGTATTCAGGGTGGTGCGGCCTGGTGGTGTCCACACCGCTGCTTTTCCAAATCCGATCGGCCGATCTGCATATTGCTGGTGACAGAACTAGACCATCACTCCGGAGAGATCCCTGCAACTTCAACATCACGAGGAGCTCAAGCCAACCACTTGCCACGACGGAACCGGAGATGTATTGATCGGATAAGCCACAGAGAGGGAACAAGTATCGCTAGACGCTTGGCGACGCCGGCTACATCGCCTCACGGCGATCGGAGCAGTCGCAGTACTCGTATTGGAAACCGCGCTTGGCCCCTGGGCGGTACGCGCAGCGCGCACCAGGGCTTGCTGTCGCCGAGCGTGGTCGTAAAGCCGTCCACGCGCGCGACCACCCGTGCCGTCCTTGCCGAAGTACGCCCAGTTGCGCAGGCAGCCCGAGGTGTCGCCCTTGTCGCCGTTCTTGACGTAGCGCCAGTTGCGCCGCTCGGCGCCGCCCGAGCGGTACGCGTTGAGCATGACCCATTCGCGCGGGTCATCCCACGAGGTACACGACGTCAGCGCCTGGTCCCCCGTGCGTGCGGTAAGCGCCACGTCTCGAGGGCGCTGCGCGGCGCCGAGCGCGCGCGTCTCGTGTAGCTCATCGAGAGCGATAGATTGAGACAACGCGAGCGCCATCGTAGCCGCGCCGACCACAAGCAAGTAGATCGCGACGAGGCAGCGGGCGGACACACGTCGAGCGGGCTCATCGCGATGTCAGGAGTGTGATGGAGGAGTGACCGGGAATGGCGAGGCGTGGAGTTGGTGGACGCTTGTCGAGTGGGCCGATCCTGGTGGCCTTTTGACCCGCACGAGCGATGGTCAACTAAGGATCGAGAACGCGCCCGCGTCATCCGCGCGATCAGCCAGGAAGTCGGAGAAGCTGGTACATGCAGCTGAAACCCTCGTCCATCCGACAGCAAGTCAAGATTTGGGGGTGATAGCGCCGATGCCGGCGCGGCGAGTAGGACTACGGATGACGTAGGAGCCGAGCGAGGCAAGATTTCCGAACACAAGAACGCTAACATGACACGAGAGAACATAAGCAGTGAGATGTGGCTTGGTCGTATGTAAAGCTTTGAGCCTGCTCTTGGTGCCACCAAGTATGTACCTCCTAGACGTCGGAAGTGGGTTCAGGCACACTCGACCGTGGTTCGCGGTCGCGAACGCGTAGCTGAACGCGTCGTAGCTGGCTTGGTCGTGGTCCGCTGCGCGCGGGAGCACGCGCAGAAAGTCCGCTTGAGCCCGTGGATCTCTTCCTCGCGCGCGTGGCAACGGAGCTCGTTCTTCTTGTCGTCCAGATCAATCCACGGGCCCGTGAAGCCGGCGACGAGGGTCTTGCCATCCGCGCCATACATCTTGAGGTACGCGTCGAGCATGGCCGAGAAAACGTCGTTGTTGGTGAGGCGCTGCTCGCCGCAGGTCTTGATCGGCTGAAGAGACGGATCGAACGTACGCGAGATCGTGGCGCGCGCTGGGTGCACGCACGTGATGTCGACACGGCGCGTGTCGATGATCGGTGTCGCACCAGGGCCGCCGAGACTTCGCTCGCCGAAGTCGAGTGCGGCGACCGAGTGGACCGCGAGGATCCATGCCGCGAGCTTCATGTTTCCGGAGCTGATCGATGTGAGCTTGAGGCGGGAAGAATCGGAAATGGTCGCTCCGGCTTGCTCGGGTGGAGGTGGGAGATGTGGTCCTGCTACGTAGCCAGCCCGTGCCCGAGGATGTGGCTGGATCTCCGCTCGCAACAGTGCTAAGCCACGCCAGCGAAGGAATACCGTATAGTACCTACCGTATTGCCTAGTTGTGTGATGGCGCCGGACTCGTCATGAACCTACAACAGCCAAGAGTATCATCGATCCAGTACCAAATGATACCCGATGACGATGGCGAAAACGGTTCAACTCGGTCTAGCTCGCATTTGTTTCCCACTCGAAAGTTTCAAAATACTGGACTCGAAGCCATAGAAGACCACCCCACCCAAAACGAGGAGGCTATCTACTGGCTCACCAAAAACTCGGCGGCGCCCTTGACGATGCCGGCAACGACAGTGACGTGCGCCTGGATGGTCTCAGCGTCGTCCTGGAAAGCGATACCGTCGGAGATGCCCGGGAACGCCGCACCAGCGTATCCTTCATAGAAGCCGGGGCCAAAAATGACGTGGCGGAACCACGGGCGGTGCTGAAGACCTTCTTCCGAGATGAACTGGCGCTCCAGACGCACGAGCTTCTCGTTGAGCTTCTTAGCGTCGGCATCAGTCGTGTTACCGGCAGCAAGCGAGGCCTTGAAAGTCGTCGCACGCGCGCGGAACAGCTCGGCGTTCGCGATGAAGTGATCGATCGACTCACGGAGCACCGAGTAGTCGATGTCGAGCTTCAGCGCCTTCGTCTGGACCTCAAGGTTGCTCAGATCCGTGTGCATCACGACGCCGTACGTCGAGAAATCGAACGGCACGACAGGCTCCGTGGCGAGACGGATGGCGAGGAGACCCCACCACTTGGCTGTCGTCGCCTGCGTCGTGTAGTGAGGATCCGCGAACTTCTCGAGGAACATGGGGCTGTCCATCGTGCTGTGGTACGCACCGTAAGGAGCGTTCGCGATGCCGAAGGCCAAGTTCGCCGAGATGATACCCAGGTGCTGGTAGAACGCCGTGAAGTCCGTGCCCGATCCGAGGAACGAGATCAAGTGCTCGGGCGCGAGGGTCCCCTTCTCGATGGCCGGGTTGAGCTTGCGCGCGGCAGTCGACTGCGCGACCCACTGCTCGTACAGCGTCGACTCGGTCTCGTTTCCGTAGAACTTGTTGGCCGGCACGCTCTTGGCGGTCTCGTAGAGGAACTCGGCGATCGATGGGGTGCCGCCTGCCGATACGAACGGACCAGAGACAGAGTCGACGTTGACATAGGCGACCGCCTTCTCCAGGAGCTCCTTCTCGTTGTCTTCCGCGTACTCAGTGCTGCCCAGCAAGCCGTACTCCTCGCCATCCCACGACGCGAGCTTGATCGTGCGGCGCGGGCGCCATCCGCTGCTGAGCAGGTTGCCGTAGCCACGCGCAATCTCGAGCAGCGTCGCCGAGCCGCTCGACGGGTCGATCGCACCGCACACCCAGGCATCGCGGTGGTTGCCGATGAGCACGATCTCGTCCGGCTGGTCCGCACCCTCGATCGTGCCGACGACGTCCCAGATCGGGCCCACCTTGTTAGCCATCTCCACGTCCAGGTTGACCTCCGTGGCACCATCGTCGCCGATGAAGTAGCCGTTCTCGAGCGCGAGCCCACCCTGCCACGTCGTCGGCGCCTTCTTGCCGCCCAGCGACTGGAGGATGAACAGCGCCTGGTCGTAGCTGAGCACGGTCGCGGGCGAGTGCGGGATGTTCTTGGCGTCGTCGATGCTGATGTACGGCGCGTCAATGGTCGACGGGAAGCCCGGCGTGAGCGGGTCGCCGGCGTACAGCGACAGGTACTGCGCCGAGCCGCGCTGGAACGATCCGGACGGGCGCCACGGGCCGTCCGGGTACGTCGGGCCCTGGCTGAAGCCGTCGTCCTGCGGGTCCGAGTAGATCAGCGTGCCGACCATGCCGTGCTGCTCCGCGAGCATGACCTTGAGCCCGCGGAAGTTCTTGCCGTACCGCACGAGCGCGATCTTGCCCTTGAGCTCCACGCCGTTCTCCTTGAGCCACGCGAAATCCTGGAGCGTGCCGTAGTTTACGTACACGATCGAGCCCGTGACGTTGCCCGAGGCCGTGTACGCGAGGAACGGCGGCAGCGCGTCCTCGTTGGTCGTGCAGGCGTCGCCCTCGACCGCCTTCTCGTTCAGGTCGAGCTCGCGCGCGCTCTGAGCCGGCGCCGTGATCGCCACGCGGCGGCGGCGCGGCACCGAGAGCAGCGTGTAGTACTCGATGATCTCGGCCTTGATGCCGAACTTCTCAAACTGCTCGGCCGTGTACACGGCGGTCTCGTAGTCCTGCTGCGTGCCGGCCGAGTGCGGCTTGCTCGCGTACGCGTGGAGGTGCTCCTTGAGCTTGGCCTCGTCCACGCCGGCGACGAACGCCGTCTCGGCCTCGCTCGCCTGCTTGACCGCCACGAACGACGACTGCGCCGGCTGGCGCAGCAGGTGGCTCGGCGCCGAAGACCGCGGGTTGTACTGCGACACCATGTACCCGGCGGCCAGCAGGAACAACGCGCCGACGCCCACGGCGCGCAGCAGCGCGGCCTGCGACGGGCGCAGCAACGAGCGGTTCTTGGCGCGCGGCGACACGCGCGTGGGCCGCACCGCACGGGACGCAAAGCCATCATCGTCGTCGCCGTGGAACGTGCCGTAGGCGTCGCCCGAGGCGCGCATCTGGAGCGGCTTGGGAGGCACCGGAGAAGACTTGTTGCGCCGCGGGGACGCGAGCGACATCATCGTGGAACGCACCGAGAGGAAGCGCGAATGCACGCGCTCACGATTCGCCTTCTCGCAGCGCCGTCGCCAGTCTGGTTTGCCCGCAACTGCGCCGTGAACACCACGCGAATGATGCCGCTTCCGTTTTCGGGCGAAACGAACCTTCTTGGTGATGGGGGCGCGAGGTCGATGGGAAATTTTTCCCGAAAGCGCGAAAGAAAACGGCTGGGATGTGTTGTAAACCCGTAACTTACGACTGTTTGAAAGCTTTCTGGTGGATTGAGAAAGCTAACGGATGTAAAAAACGGTTGCTTGCTGACCAAGGGCTGCGGGTTCTGAGAATTCAGCCAATCAGCGCTGGAGAGATCTGACTCGCTGGTCGCCTCCATGTGATTGGCTCAGAAACCGACGCAGTCAACCAAATAAGACGATCTGATTGGTCAACTGAAGACGATCTCGTTGCGTTCTTCCAGCGGTTCAAACGTTGAAGCCAACTTCATCGTCACTAAAACGAGGTTTCTACACCCATGGCTGAAAATAGTGTGGCTGGGTTGTGTGGTGTGGATCATCAAACGGCGTCTCCAACCGCGACATCATCAATAACCCTCAGCCACGCGCTGCTGGCGATGTGGCCGCCCACGTATGACGCTACACAGCGCGTCCCCACATGACCAGGAAGCGAGGCGGCCAGTCAATGGACACCGTCCACGCAGAGGGGAGGGGCGAGCACCTCGGAGGGAAGCCACAGGGATCTCAGCGGTGAGAAATCTATCCCTTGTGGCTCACACGCGACGCACAGCGGCGGATGGCCCGCGCGATCCCGTGCGCTTCCGTTCACGCTCCGGCTGCCAAAGCTCCCGTCGCGGTCGGCTGACAGATGAACAACGCGCGGCTCATCGCGCTCTGCTGGGCGGTCTCACTGAACCTGTTCGTGACGACGGGGAGCGCTTCTCGTGTCCACTCAGCCATCGCACCTCGTGCGAGCCACGCTTCATGACGATCCAGCCGCGCCCCCATCGCTGCTGCTCCCGCTGTTGACGCGGTCTGCGTCTGGCCGCCCGATGGCGTGGTCATGCAGGACCGTTGTTGCCGGCATATGCGGCGCTGACGCTGGCGCCGTTGGCTGCGGAGGCACCGGCGTCACCACCGTAACTCGACGCAGTTCCCGACTTTCCAGCGTCCGCTAACCATGAACAGCTACATGGTGATCATCCTGGTTTCCTGCTGGTTGTGCCTCGTCCGCTCGGCCGCGGCCACACGCCTGCGTCGCGCGTGCGTGGCGCCGCCCAACGCGGTCATCGACTGGACGCACGGCCTCGACAACTCGTGGACCAAGCGCAACTGCACGCGTGACCGCGACGCCTACGGCGATTGGACCATGCTCAACGCGTACCACTCGGGCGGCATCAAGGGCTACCACTGGAAGTACGTCACCGGCGACAAGGTCGACGGGTGCCTCAAGGACTGGACGTACTAATCGAAGAATCGGCACGACGTCATCGCGGAGATCAGCGGCTACACGACGACGCTGGGCGACCGCGACAAGAAGCCGTGGTGCGCGCTGCCGCACTACGACGCCGGCGGACTCGCTGGCCACCAGTGGGCCTACTGCTGGTGCTGGAACGAGTCCCCGTGCGCGACGACCGACAAGGACTGCAAGGACGAGACGGCATCAGCGTCAACCGAGCGACCGCAGCGCCCGACTGACATCCTGGCGCGAGGTGCGTTGCGCCGTGCGTAGTTACCACTCGATGCGAAGCCACCAATACTACCAGAAACAACGCAGTAGTTGAGGAGTCCACTTCACAAAACATTAGCGTGGTTCATCGGATTTCTCAGTACCGACACCGGTACAACGAAAAGGCCGATGATGTGTCTTGATCAGTCCATGCCGGGCGCTCTCGAAGTGCACCGGGAAGTCAATGCATTCGGCGGAACGTGCCGGGTGAGCGCTTTGAAGGAGCCATCAAATGTTTGATGGCACCGGCAACCAGGCGGAAAAAGATCCCGCCAATGCATCACTTGTCCGGTATTATTTTATTCTACTATGCTTCGACGTAATCCTCCATTCAGTGAATACAACTGTAGATCGATAAATGTATTAGGAGAGGTTGAAGAGCTAGGCCACTTTGAGGGGTAGGGATCAAGATAATCACAGTCTCACCTGCGACAGACGATTATGCCAGGTCTCCACCACCAGCCTCCCAGCCAATCAGCACACCGCCTTTGCTCATCTTGGCTGCGGCACCTTCGTTCCATAAACTCCACGTTGAACCTGGTCCGGGCTTACGCCAGCATCTTTGGGAGGCCCGCCTTCTTGCGTGCTTCCGCGCATCAGAACCGCGCGCGCGATGAGCTCTCCGTCTCGTCAGTCCGCAATCTGCGATCTTCCGCTCACCCCGCTTTTGTGATGCGTCTCTCCGTCTGCCTCGCCACCGCCGCACTCGCCGCGACGGCGCTTTTCTCGTCCCCGGTCTCTGCGGAGTCCAATGACGCTCGCTGCTTCCCCGATGAATTCATGTTCGGCTCGGCCACGGCCTCGTACCAGGTCGAAGGCGCTGTCAAGGAAGGCGGTCGCACGCCCTCCATCTGGGACGACTTCTGCCGCGAACGTGATGGCTACGAGTGTGCCAACGTCGCCGTGGACTTCTACCACCGGTACAAGGAAGACATCAAGCTGATGGTGGAGACGGGTCTGCAG